>RJWT010001843.1:0-44706 GCA_004365215.1 Cuniculus paca | reverse complement strand
CATCACATTGCAAACAGGGTAACCAAGATAGTATATGTATTTGCATGAGGTCCCCTAATTTATGACTGGGGTGTTACAGGCAGAATTCAGGAAAATATCTGTATGTCAGCCTGCACCGCAACATAACCATCTTGAAAAAGTGTCCTGTTCTTCACAAAGGTAAAGAACTATAAAAATAAAAGGAATAGCTGTTCAAGGAACTTCCCTGAGAGAAGACAAAGACCAGCGTCATACACCATCATTTGTGTAACCAAATTATCATCTCTATATAATATATAGGCAGAGAACAGCCCACTAATAATCAACATTTGCTATTATTCATCCATCTCCCTATGATTTTTAAAATTAATTATGCCTCTTTCCAAAAGAAAACTAGAATAAATGCAAAACATGTAACATTAATAAAATAATTAGTCAAACACATAGAGGAAAAGATCATTTTAAAATAGTCAAGTTGAAAAGAATGAAAAGAAACACGGTTACTAGTAAAAAAGGAAACACAAATTATAATTTACTGAGATTTTCCCCTCTCCTACAATAAAGTAACCAAATACATCTCAACACAGATTATGTTTTATCAGAAGAGAAGATCATTCATTGTGACTGATATATTTTCATTCATGGAAAAGGTGGCAAGGGGGCATTCTTTACTGGGTAACAACTGTGTGTGATTTTACAGGAAGATTATGAAAGTGTTCTCATCTTGCCTAAATAAAATTTAGTGAGATTACAAATCTGGATAATAAGAGTGCACTTCAGAAGTTATAAAATTTGAAAATCTAATACAAGTAATCAGATTCGCTTATGGGGAACATATACTGAAAATAGAGCAGCACCATATAATGCTAAGAAACAAAAATTCCGTAAAATGTTGAATCTAAGAAAGGGACGTTCGGGGCCACAGTTTGGGATCTCCAACATGTACTGCATAAATTAAGAGCCACCTTATCCATGACTGAAAGAAACAAAGCTACCAAAAAAACTACACTGGCCCTGCACATGGTAGAATCTTACAAAATATAATTGATGTATTGACTAGACCTGAATCCTGCGGGAGTAACTGTAATATTATTGTTAGGTTAGAGGGGAAAGAGAGTAGTTGTTTCATACACGAGTGATGTCACAGACTATCTGAATTGTACACTGTTATAGGATATGGGTGCCATGACTTTTTTACAATGGTGTGATTAAAATGCCTGTAGAAGTGAAGATTAAATTGATACATATATGGAGGGTTAAGTATATCAAAAGCCATGATGTGTTTCTCTAGACCCATCCTCTACTTCTTCCTTTTGGTGTTTCCCAAGCTGGGCTGCTCTGTTGATCAAATTCTAGGTCACTATAATCTACAGGACTGGATATCCCAGGAATCATGGCATGTGTAGATCACATCCCCCATATTTTAGTAGAGACCATGGCTACCCAGCTAGACACTAGGTCTTCTACTGCCCTCCTACAGGGAAGCCTATTCTTATGACTAATTTCTGGGAGACAGAATGTGAGCATAAATGAAATGTGCTGCTCCAAGTTCATAGCTTTCAATAAAGTTTTGCAAAGCCAACATCACACGGATCAAGATCAAATCAGAGAGAATGAAGAATGACAACATGAATAAGACTTGGGTCTTTAGTGTAGTATGTACAGAAGTTTATCCCCTATCCTTTAACACTCCACAGACCCCTGCTTTCATACATGAAAAGTAGGAAATTCTATGTCTTTCCTGACTATTTTACTTCACATGTCTGTTATTATGATAGCTTACTCTGTTCCAATACCTACATGTAAAGAAATTAGAACCATCCTCAGTGCATAGTAAGCTCTCATTCAGTATTAGCTACCAAATCAATATGTGAAAGGGTCAGTATTTGGAAGCAAAGGGTACTGTGTTCTCATAATACGCTGTTCTTTTTTTGGGGGGGGGGTACAAGGATTCAAACTCAGGACCTTGCACTTGCCAAGCTGGTGCTGTGCTGCTAAGCTGTCTCACTAGGCCCTTAGTACCCTTTTCTTTCCTACTTTCCTGTTCAAGAGAGAGTGCTGCATCTAGTGGACACAAGGATACATCTAGAAGCATATCAATTGCCAACACTGTAAAATTTCTAATACTTCGTAAATTTTTCCTCACATCCTCCAATATTTAAAACTATTCTCAATTCTAAATCATGATTTAAGAAAAAACGAGTTTCAAGATATCTTGGTGAAAACTTTAAATTCCTTGGCATTGTATTTCTGACTCACTCATTTTAGTCATCCTATAAAATATAATGCAGTGGGAAAAAATGAGGGACAATAAAGAACAACCTACTTATTCTTTAGCTGAATGCTCTGTTATATGTAAGGGATGAGTATCCTTTAAGTCATAAACGATTCTTTCTGTGCTGATGCAGATAGCTAGGTTCTTTTTGAAGAGCCAAGTCTGCAACCTGATTTGGATAGGACTTTCTATACCATCATTCTTTTCTCTACTCAGCACTTACCCTGGGCAAGGCTGCCAAAAAGAAGAATTTCATCCACAGGATAAATTGTGCCTTACATTTTGGAGTCTACTGTCATTCTCCATTCCAGTTTTGGGGAAGAATGGGGGCACTTCTCACATTTTCTAGATACCCACTGTCCTTGGGTATCCATCTCTTTAGAACATCACAGATTCACATCACACACACTCACTATCCATTCTAAGCACAGGGCATGACTTTTAAGCTATTTCAAAGAAACAGAGGAAACCACTGTTTAGCATCACTTTACAACACTGTGTTAAAAAAGTGGCAGAAGGTCAGGGCCTCATGCCACACATTTCAAAAGGGGTCCAGGTATTTTTGTTCTACTGGTAAATCTGTTGTCTTGACAGGGAACTAAGATTTAAATAAAGCTGGCTTATCTGCCTTCTATCTCTACCACAATTAATGTTCCTCCTTCCAGTCTCCCATAGCACCTTGTGCAAAATTCTATCAACATTTCTTCCATTGTGCTATAAATATCTGTTCCTGTGTCTTTTTCCCTGAGTAGGCTCAGGAGTTCTGTCTTTCATTATCCTCTTGGCATGATTGATCTCATTACTTTGCCCTTTTACTTTGCCTCATATATTTCCTGTTGGTACTTTCCAGTGTCATTTTATTATTGCACTGTTGAAGTAATTCAAATGTGCTTTGAGAATATACATGATGTTAGGAAACTTATTCTTCAAAGTGAACATCACAGCTTTATTCATTAACAAAAATACTTTAATTTTGCCCTGGTTTCTAAATCCTCTGTAGCCTAAATATTCTGTTATCCCTTTTGCAACATCAAAGTGTCTCAAATTAAAAATCACACTTCAGTTGAAGTCACAACCAATGCAGAAGAATGGATTGTTCTCTTTTCTGGAGGATACACACAGCAGGTATTGACTATTTCAGCAAAACTTAACTCTTAACGGCACTAATGGTGCCATTTCGCACTAATGCATTGCTGGGAATTAAAATCTGAACAGTAGAATTAGGAGCAAGAAGAAAAACACTATCAATAAAATTCAGCTCAGACAAGCAAGTATGTGGTCCACATCTGATGGAGGGATTATACGCATACATAAATAAGTCATTAAAATCCACCCACTAGGAGTCTGCTCAATTCATGATGATTTGCATTGCTGCAGGGGCAACAGCAAATCTAAACATAATTTGTTTGTTTGCAAGATGAGAAGGAAGAATCTGACAGATTTTATACACATACAGACAGTCAATGTCTACATTTATTAAAATGGCTAATAAAATATTTCAGAAAAAATGTGCAGCATTTTTCCAATGTGTATTTGTTTAACAGAAAAAAAAAGAAGAAGAAGAATTAAATCACTATAGTTCAATTCTGTTCTCATAGGTCCCACCCAAGGCATTGCCTATAATAGGCGGCAAATCTATCATGTACTATACTGAACCCTCCATATGAGTATCTTATGAAAACCTTATAACAACTGGCTAAAGCAGGTTTACTGTCTGCATTTAAAGGTGAGTAAACTTACTGACAAATGATTTCAATCCAGGCCAATGAAATATAGTTGAACAACAACAATGATGATAGTCAGCCTGAGGTGGCTTTGGTTCTAACACTCCTGCTCTTTCCAATACTTCATGGTGGATAACACAAAATTCCCTTTCAGATTTTGAATTTCAGAGGCTAAACCACCTCTTTTCTATTTAACACATACATATGCAAGCTTACTCCAGCCCGTACACACATGCACACAAGCACACATTTTCTTCTTTGTTGATGTCTAGTTTAAGGTTTATCTTCACCCTAAAACCTTCCCTTTTCTGGTCTTCAATGGCATAAATGGCTTCCATCGTAGGATCCTCATTTTAAGAATACATTATCACTGGAGAAGGTGGGGGTGAAGAACTAGTATTTTCTTGGAACTACTTTTTTTTCTCAGAATAAAATAATTCTCAACCTAAGAAATATGCAGTGCTTCATTTTTATCTTCGGTAGCATACACAATTTGGGATCCTAATAAGTGTTTAATGAAAACTTGTTAATCGACTTAGTTACAACTGAATTACTTTTTGATATTAGTGAGCAGTACTTCATTTCACACATTAGCGCTGCTTCAGTGAAGTAGGGTACAATTAAAGCTTTTTTATGAAGCTTGCGTTTAAGTGAAGTGCTTAACAGGACCTTGTGAAGACCTTTTTGAATGTAAAACTAACAGTACCTTAGATATGTGCTAGTCTGAATGTTCAGGTATTAGTTTTGTTTGGAAAGAGGGTGTACCCATAAACTTAAAAGGAAAGTAGGGAAGTACAGAATAAAGTTCAATGAAAATAATGTTAGGTTTCCATACTAGCAAGTAAGACAGACTCATTGATATTCACAGGAACATATTTAACACTCTGCAAGTATTAGCCTTCTGCTTCGTCAGTGCCCTACTTCAAACTTTCATTGAGATCTCTGTTTTTCTTCCTTTTGGAGATGAAACTATGTATGGACAGCAAGTCAGTGGGAGGAAGGAAAAGAAAATCCAATCTTTTATGGAAATGGCATAGAGTTCCCTACTCCATCAAATACCTCGGACCCATTTTGTGTCACAAATTTTCCACAGAGTCCAGGAAAGAGCAACAATACATTTTTGGGAATCAAGTTGAGTCATTTTCTTAAGCACCATCCTTCCAGATGGTAAGGATCATATAACACAGTCTATGCCTTCTATTCAGTTATAAACTTGCCACATTCGCTAATATATGCTTTTCTTTTCCTTACCATGAGAAACTTCTGGGATTCACTATTGTTGCCAAATACATTTCAACATGAGTTACAAGATGGAAATAATTCTTTTCTGATCTGCTTTTTTTTTTTCTACTCTCTTTTGTTTTGTTCTGTTTTATTCTCTTTAAATAAGAAAAAGAAGGAAATAAGATTGTGATCTTATGTTTCCAAGATTTTAACTTTAGGAATCCTTGAAAAAACCATAATGTGTCATAAATTTAATACACAGAAAAGTCTTTTGTGATTCTAAGTTTATGTTAGGTATCAATGCATAAGACTGTATGAACTTTATACACATGACTTCAGAGTACTTTAAAATTCATCGTAAAGTTTCAGTATTTTAATTGTATACAGAGAAGAGACTATAGAGAAATATTGAAAACAAATGCATTCTTTATAAAAAAACTCTAGGAATTTTAGATATTAGAATTTGTATAACATCAAACTGTAATGCTGGTTTTAAAAAAAATCAGTGGAAACTAACAGTAACACGGGCTAAAAATCATGGCTTTTAACACACAGCATTTTGAAACTCTTTGATTCACAGTCCTCACCACAGGCTGCATACACTTCCCACTCATTTGTAAAGCTCTTGAAATCATGTTCCTATATAGGCCATTCATGGAAAGTCTGAATCAGCAGGTGGGGTGCCACATACACAATTTTAAATTTCTTCAGGAGGCACCGATACATACTCTGGATTGATAACCGCTGATTTAGAGTTTCTAGGAGGAATCATAGTGTCTTTATTATTGCGTAGTAGAAATATACTATCATGACATTCATTTGCACATAATATATCTTCATCATTTTCAATTCATTTAACTTCCTTTTCTTTCCCTCTTCCCACCTCTGACTTCCTTCTCTATTTCCAAAAGCCTGTCTTCTGCTTTCCTAACATCTCACATTTATTTCATTCATCTTATTTATTTATATCTTAGGTTTCACATACAAGAAGAAGCATTAATATTTAACTTTGTTTTGCTTAACATGATCACTTCTTTTTAAGGCGGTTTCGAATTCTGTACTTGTCAGCAACTACTTACTGAAATAAAAAGTTACTATTGGTACTTAAAGGCTCTATGTTTTAGTAGAAACTTAGCTTATCGGCTTCAAATAGGATTATTTTGAATTTAAAATCTACAGCAGATGTTGCTGTCTTAGACAGATGGTAGAGTTTGAACCCAGCTGTAAGAGTCTCATACTACACAGGCAAGCAGAAATAATAACAGAGCACAGGGACAGAGCCAGCATAACATCTCTGTTTAGTCTACAGTGTTCTACCACAAAGCATATTTTATTGAACAATAGAATTCACTGAAATCTTACTATGCACCAAACACTTGCACTACTTTTTATGTAGTGATAGAACAAAGTAGGTATCATTATTTCTACTGAAGAACAATATTATGCTTATTTGCCATTTTCCCCATTTGTGATGAGAAAGCAACATTTAAGAAATTGAAGTCCTAAAGTAACACCAAAACATGAAGAGATTCACGGTCTATCTGACTTGCCCCTCGTTGCATTACTCTGCCACTCCAAGCTGGCAATCACCCCTATTCTACAACAGCACATGAAGAAAACAAGCTTTCCCCTTTGCTTTCTTCAGTATGCAACCTGAAGCCTATTTCAGAGAGTATTACAGCAGAAATGATAATGTCATAGAAACCATTAATTGACGATAGAGTCTTGATTTGGGGTGATGAGAGGGATTCAAATTTTTTACTGCTGCCTTCTTCCAAGAGTAAAAGATTTGACTAGCAAAGTTTAGGGGCTCAAAAGTTGGTAGGCAGTCCTTATGTTTGAGGCAGACCCTGAAATAGCTGGTTTATAACTCCCTTTTTAGAACTTGGGATTCCTTCTTAGAAAGTATCTCTTGGAAGAAGAAGAAGATCGCAGGAAATTAGATTACACAAGACATAAACCTAGACCATGGGTGGGATTCTAGCACTGATCAAGGGTTCTCCTGAGGGAACAACCAGTGTGTGTTGTACTTTGAACTCTGGTGGACAGTCACGCTGATGGGCCTCATTTGCTGAAGATGTTAAGGACAGAAGGTATTCTTTCAGGTGGATACATAAATCAGAGCATTTCTTCTGTCATAATAGCCATAGCTCTCCTATCCAGTTAAGGAAAACAGTATAACATCATTGTATGAATGTACTAGCATTGCCATAGTAAAATACTAAAGGAGCAACTTAAGTGACAGAGATTAATTTCTCACAGTATGGGAGGCCAGAGGTCTAAAACCAAAGTGGCAGCAGATTTGCTGAGTACAGAGGCCTCTTTCCTTCACTGTTTCCTCATATAATATTCTGTCTGTGGATCTTAATGACTATGTCCAAAGTTCCTCTTATTATAAAAACAGTAGTCATTTTAATTTAGCATCTACTCTAAGGACTTCATTTAATCAATTATATCTTTAAACATATACTCTCCAAGTGCAGTTACATTCTGAGGCACTGGGGTATTGAATTTTGTGATACACAATTCAATCTTCAATACACAATAATCTCTCTGAATAGAGAAATATTTTCTTTGACTTAAGTCATGCAACCCTATCTTTTAACTGCCCCAAATAGCTAAATCCTCTTTAAAATGAGTGGAAAAGAAAACGGATGGGACTATTGATTTTATTTTCACAGTTGCTCTTTGCACAAGTTGATTGGTATCTGCAAATTCAATGAAGATTTCCTCTACCACTGGACCTACAGCTGCAACTAACTACATCATTAACTGTTTATAGCCATATCAATGTTCTGAGTTATCATGTATAGCTGGTGCTTTTGATCCCAGTAGTGTGTCCAAACAGTCTGGGAAAGCCAGCTCCAATTCCTGATCAACTCTGGCTTCCTCAGCAATGTGGCTAGTGGGAAAGAGATGGGTGCACTGACCTTTGGGCACCAACATAAGGCAAGGTTGTCACAAGAAGTGTAAACCCCTAAACTAAGTAGCTTCTTAAAAAATCATAACAGACTTTCATACACTGAAGGGTTGGATGTACTTTAGATATCCCAAAATAATTCTTATCGACATTCCTACCCCAAATGCCTAGGCATACGTCCTACTTAAGGAAAAGCAAATAGCTACTGCTCCACAATCAGTTCCCAAGGCTCTCTTTCCTTCCAGCAGACCATAAACCCTAAAGCTCCTCATATATAAAAAGCATATAGTTTCCTCTGCTTTGCCATCTGTTTCTCTCTTTTTAAGAGTCGTGAATGCGAGTTAGAGAGCAAAGAAGCTACATTTGATGAATTAAGAAAGAGTTTTGGAAGGGTTAAATGACTGTCTTTAAATTACTAACTACACAGTTTGGGAATGAAAGTGAAGTATCTTCTATTATGTAATAGGTATGACTCTATGTAATAGGTATGACTTTAAAACCTGGTCTACTTTGATACTGGCCGCCATACCACATAGCAAACATTTAATAACTCTGCTGAACTGAATTATGTCAAGTATGCTTGGATCTTGGCCTGGATGAAACAGACTCAAAGAATGTGAGCTTTGGATTTTTCCTGCCAACTGGAGCTGCTAAGGCAGTATTTATACCTAAATTTAAACTCTTCACTGGAGTATGACATACTTGCTGTTCACTTCTATCAGCTCCAAATGTAAATTCCCACTTCTAACCATGGTCGAGGGCTCACAAATGAATCTCAAAGTTTGACTCTTTAATGGCAGACATATACCCAGGGAACATTGATAGATTTATTTCATAACTGTATTATAGAACCAGGGAGTCCTCTGGAAACAATTTATTCTCTCACATCTAATGATTTGACAAAATAGAAATGAAAACCAAAGTGACCAGGCAACTTGTATAATCTCCCAATCAGTATAATTTCAGTCAGGTTGGCAATCAGCATTGTTCCAAAAAGTTCCACTCTGAAGTTTGGTGCTACAAAATACAAAATTGTCATGACACCTTAATGTTTGTCTACATGTTACAATGAATACTGTATCAATCTGTTCAAATTGAACAGAAATTAAATGCAGACATACTCAGTACTTCCAGAAATCTGACAGAGTTTCATTGGGTAGAAGTTGCATGAAAAAAACTGAATCAATAAGGGGAAAATGCATTGAGATTTTCACTAGAAAAGAGCTATTTGGCAGTCATTTATGGTCAGCATTTTTCTCCAACCAACTAACACGTAAAGTAAAATTCATTCACAACCCGTGGAACACTATTATTCCAATCATGTATACTCAAGGAACAAGACAAAATAAAAGTCTGAGAACATAATAGGTTGAAACTTTCCTGTCTAGACACCTCACTCAAAAATCTAACCTTATGGAAGATACTGCATAAGGTAGCTGTGAGTTCTGGCTTTATGGATGCTCCAAGTAAACCCATCTCAAGAATCTCCTATTTTTTTTTAAATAAAAGTTCGTGGAAATGATTCTGTGAACTCTTCAAAATAGTTGAAAAGTTACATCTGTGGAGGGACAAGGGTATGTGTCCCATAGTGTTTATTATATTTTAAGTGTATAAGAACACAAGAGAAAGAAAAGTTGACTCAAAAGCTACTCAACTCTTAATACATAAAAAGAATAATAAAATATTTGCTAGTAAGAAATCATAGTTTTGAAGAAACATTGACCTTAGGGGAAACCGAATCAATAAAGAAGCATTAATTAAATCATTCAGACTGCAGGAATAGAGTGTAAAACTGACTTATTTTCTTTTTCTGTCCCTGCAAAGATGACAAGTGCATTATGCCTAATTAGCAAGAAAGAGACCCCTCTATGACAATTTTTCTTTCAAAAAAGGGTTCTGTGTATGAACATTCATATTCCTTTACTCAAAATTGGTAGCTATGCGTCCCTTGTTCTTTTCTACTCTGAAACACAGATCTTACTTTGAGGAATTCATCAATTTCCTTTGAATTCACAATTTCATCACTGTTGCAGAACTGTCTTAGTGCCCAGTATTACTTTGTGAAATCCATCTCGTTTTAATCAGTTATTATGTTCCAACTGCATAAGTATGTCAGGAGCTAACATCTATCAACAAATCAATTATGAAGTAGAAAGCAATGTGGCCATTTCTATATTTTTCTTAATTTGAGGGCTACAATCTTATAAGAAACAAAACAGTAGCATCTGGCTTTGAACAAAATGTGATTTTTTTTGAAACAATGATTTCTTATACAAATTACTGAATGAACAGGAATTATTTTATATTTAATTGCCACTATATATGTATTACTTTCATAGTGAAAATAAGTCATTCTCTCACAAATACAAAAAAAGAATTCTTCCTTCCTGGACTTCTTATCCTCCACATTCTAATTATATGTTTGATGGTAGTATAATATCTTATACAAGACAGCAGTAAAAGTTGAGTGTAGAACTTCTAAATTGTTACCTATCTAAGACTATATATTTTATCTTTTGCTGTATATATGTGCCTGTGTGTATGCAGGTGGTGACCCAAAGACAAGATGCATGTGTGCATGTTTAAAATTTTAAAAAAAGAAACTTATTAAAGTAAAAGATTTATTGTTTAGAATGATAGAATAAGTGTGTTAGAAGCAAGGGGAAGTATTTTGAAAGGGATTAATGACCATGTATCTTTTACTGAAATAAATTTTTAAATTTAAGTATTCACTATATTTTTTATCATACCTCACATATATGCACATATACAAGGAAAGAGATATATATTATGTGCATGTGTACATAAGCAAATCTACACAAATTTCAAATACTGTTAGTGAGAGATTTTTAAATTTGACTGCAAAGTATTAAGAAATATTTGAATGCTTAGGTTTACACTATGAATTAGAAAGGTTTTGACAATCACTAATTTAATTTCATCCAGTTTAGATAAGCTAAATGACCCTAAGTTTCTTACTCAACTTCTGTCTGTCTGTCTGTCTGTTCTTTTCCTTAGAATAAATTTACAAACATAAAATAATTGAGGTACAAGTAGAGCTTACTGGTTAATTTGGGAAAAATTAAGTAATTCAATATAAACTATTAACTTAGTCAAAAATAAGTAGTTCCCTGAGTTATATTAACAATCATATGTCCGAAATCATGTGCAAACATTATTAAAAACTCAAAAGAATATCTTAAAGCACAAATTTATAGAATGCATTCAATGGTATTATCAGACATAGGAGTTCAAATTATGTGATATTAATTTCTGCAAAAGAAAGGCTTATTTAAGTTTGTATTGTGTTATTAGATCAATGATATCTTGAAAAATTTAAGTATTCATCACTGCATTTATTTTCTTTCACCACTAAGTACCTACTATGTATCAAGGTGGTAAACAAGGAAGAGTAATTTTGGCTTCTCATATAGACAAAGATCAGAATCACAGGGAGATTCGAGATTTTATATGTGTATATATATATACACATATAAGATCTAATTATATATTATGTATATCTATTATACATAGATTATATATATTTATGAAATTTATATATAAAATCTATATATTTTATATAATATAATCTTTGTATTTTATATATTATGGATTATATATATATATATTTTATACATATATATATATATATGTACACATAGAAAGAGAGAGAGAGAGAGGGTGAGAGAGAGGGAGAGTGGTCAGTGCCAGGATAGGGCTGAAGTGCTGGAGAAGAATGAGCCACATAATTGCTAATGCTGCAATAGAAAGACGAAGCCAATTTATCCTAACAATCAGCCGGTACAATTCAATAAATGGAGCACATAAAATAAATTATCTTAGGGCAATGCCTTAATAGAGGACATTTAACAGGGGCACACAGTACAGAATTTATGGAAAATCAGAGAACATATATTTAACACAATACTTTTCTTTTAATCCAATCGCTGTAGACAAGTAACTCAACAGCTTGGATGGATGCCAAGAAAAATGGCTTAAAAATGGATTTAAAAGATCACTATTCTATTACAAACCAAGTTCTACTGTACTTTACTATAAACTAATTTTATAAGCTAGACCGTGTTTGCAGGGTTTTAAAAGAAGCCATAAATACCTATGTAAATACGGGGAAAAAAAGTCCAAAAAATGTGAACATAATTCTATGACAAATGGCCACCATTTCTGTCCTTCACTTATTATTTGGTAAAGCACAAAAGAATGCAACAAAATATGATTATTGGAAACAAAAAGAAAAGTTAGATTTTATAGCAGTGTTTTTCCTGAAAACTAACTAATGGCTCTGATGTGGGTTATGGAACCACAAGACAGCTTTCTACCTGATTCCTTTCAGATACAAAGAACTAGAAATTTCATCCTCACAAGGTGGGAAGAAAGTAGACAGTGGCTGTGGGGGATCTGATATTAAAACCCATCACTTTAACTTTTTTTTTTTTTGCATCCAAAGAGAGTTCTCCAGGTATATAGAAAGAAAAATCAGAGATGTGTCCAATAAGGTGGGGAAGAAGGAGAACAGGAAAGCACTGTTTCCAGGATCACAAAGAATAGAATTCCTATTGGATGTAGCCTTGGACACTTGGCCACTACCCAGATGCATGAATACTTCTGAGAAACAGCATGCTAGATATGTAGTGTGAGAAGCCAAAGGAGATTTCACAGAGAGGGAGAGATTCCTGTCAAGACTCTGGCCACATACAGGGCTTCCCTTTTAATGAGCTAATATAAACATCAAACCAAGTGCTGAATCAATGAAATCATCTACTTAATTTCATAGTTAATGAGTGGAAGCAAGTCTGAAATTAAGTGCTTACCCTGCAGAATAGCCACACATGCACAAAAAAGGCAACTGCAATATGGAGAAGGATTAAACAGACATAGATGCAAGAAGAAAGGATACATTTGGTAAGCGCAAAGAAAAAGATGACAGCAGAGAGTCAGAAAATGCAAAGGAAAGCAATAAGTCATCTAGAATACTTGCAACTGGGTGCAAGGAAATTGTATCTCTGTGGCAAAGAAGGTCTTATTATCTAAGAAATACCCTCCGAGTCTTACATAGCTAAAAGGAATACTGGAGAGCATCTAAATCAAACCCCTCATTTTACAGAAACAAGGTTCAGAACAGAGAGACAATTTGCTTAGAATCTTATGGCCACAGGGCAGCAGCAGCAGGGCTGGGATGTTATTTTTGCATGCAGCAGTGGGAAACAGCAATTGCAAAGATGCTGCTGGCAAAGCTGGGGCCACATGAGTCCATCTTTCCTAGGTTTCTTCAACCACCTACTCAAAGTTGCCCCCAAGGACTGTAATGTTCATTGTATCGCTGCCAGTGTGTTAGGGTAGAGAAGTGAATGACAGATACGGTCACTTGTCATGGACTTATGAGATTTTTATCTATCCATGTATCTATTTCCAATTGACAACATCAGGAGAAATTTTAAAAATAGATGATTTACTATCATAGTTATTCACCTGTAAGAAAAACACATTTTTTACCCTAAAGAAAATGACAAGGGAATAAAAAAGTATAAGAGACTTTTAAATTGTATATATTTAATTTTGTGTGAAACTCACTGAGTTCTGCTCCCCTCCCCCCATTTGTTATGGAAAACTTCATCTGCCCATTTGGTAGATTACTTTCATCAGGAACTACTGTTATATATTAGAATAAAATGCAAATAGGGGCAGGAGATTTAAATTATTAAGAGTTACAGCCTCATCGGACTCCTTGAAACTTCAATAATAAAAGAAGTTGGAAGAAGGAACTATTTTTTACAGGAACATTTGCTTGGCGAAATCCACCAATGTATCTGCGTGGCAGAAAAATGAAAGCAGGCAGCCCCTCCAAAAAGACAAGCACATCTGGATGGACCTCAGAAACATGTGACTTTGACTAAAGAGCTCCACATCTCTGGCAGCCCCAAAGCTAAAGGACACCAAAGATCTTTGAAAGGCAGCTCCCTAAATGAGCCCTATGTGAAACCAGGCAAAAGAAAGTACTTTAATTTTAAAAAAACCACACCAGGAATGGAGAGTTCCTAATGCAGAAGGTTGCATAGCCCCAAGTGGAGCCTCTGAGACTATCAGAAAAATTAATGAAACTCTAGTTAACACCAAAGCAATGCTTTACTTTTAAGTTATGTTTGGTTAAATCGGCAGTTGAAAGTTAGTGAAGCAGAATTTTTTTCTTTAAATTATACAGCCCTAATTGAGCCTATACATTGAAAGCCTACGGTAACACGGACCAGAAGTGTAAGCCAAGGGCCTGACTTCAGAGATTCTTTATCGTAAGTGATGAAACAAATAATAAATACAAAGAACAATAACCCAAACAGAGCAGGGGAGAGGGAATGGAAAATAACACGGCATAGCCAGAAATCTGTACTGGAATTGAAGGGGGTAGGAGAAGGAGAGCTGAGATATAGAGGATCCCTGGAACAAGGCCAGGTTGCAGCGTCGGGTATTTCACAAGTGCGGGTTTGTTCTTAGGAACAGCATAAAAGCAGGGCCATGGAAAGATAAATAACTGGTGATAAATATGGGGTAGAACGAAAAGGGCAGATCTGGGTGTGATGATAGCTATCTGGGCTCGATAAGTGCTAAAAGTCTGAATTAGGGTAAGAAAGAGATGTATTCTAGAGGCAGTAAGAACCCAGAATTTATTCTGCCTCCCTAACCCCGAGAGACAGGAAGCAGTGGTTTAGATATTATAAAATAGTAAGCAGCAGCAAGCCTCTTTAGTTTTTTTTTCTTTTCTTTAAGCTTTAGATTTGAGCGTAAGAAGCCACTACTGATGTTAAAGTCACTTTATGTTCTTTGTACAGGAGGTTTTGGGTCAAATACATAGTAGGCAATAAGATTAATTCCCTGATGTGAATCCATGCCCTGAGTCCATAGCACATCACCCCAATGGTGCAAGAAGTAGTTGTACCTGGAAGAGAAGAGAAAGATGTGCAGCACATGTCTTTAGAAAGCACTTAGGAGAAGTCTTGGGGGGATTTTGAAAGCTGAGATAAATGCATGGGAATCCAGGTATGTGTGTATGCAGGTGAACATGAGCCTGCGCCTACACATCCTCTAATGATGACCTGCTATTCCTGCCTCCCTTGCTGCTGTGTGTCTGTCTTGTAAGCAAAACGAAACGGGATACTGGACACTGAAGGAGCAAGTACTGATTAGGGACGTTAGCTTCTATCTGGCCCAATGCTTGGATGGCTTGAGAATTGTAAGTTTTGTCTAGCATTTTCTTAGGAAGGAAAATAAACACATTGTCCCAAAGCTATGTCTCCTTTTGTCTCATCCTTCTGTTCAACCCTCTACTATCCTGGTAGGAAATAGTCTTAAGACCTATGGAAGAAAGGATCCTATCTCCATCTTCCATCCACAGAAGACTGTATTTTGGTGGTTACACTGACACAAGAAATTTGCAGGACAGACCTACTTAACTGAGACTGTGATAGTCGTGTCATGTCATCTAAAGGGAAAAGGGCTGCCTCACATGCATACAGGGACTGGAAGTTGGTTGTCTGGAACCCGGGACCGTGAAACCTTTTTTTTTTTCAGTGTAGCCAACATAAGACAAACAACAGAGCCTCCAAAATGATGTCTGTGATTTGTTTATGGTACTCTCAAATGTTTGATATATTTAAAATTAAACACTTCCAAATATTTACAGTTATGACTGGGCAGCTGCTCTGGCCCAACTAGAGGCAGCAAATTGAATGTAGTTATATGTGGCTGTAATCCTGGCATTTTGAGAGGCTGAGGCAGGAGGAATGCAAGTTAAGCCCAAAACCCTCGCTTAAAATTAAGCTTGCCTGTCTTAAAATTTAATAAAAGGCGAAGAAAACAGGAGACACTAGGGTAGCCAATGTTGATTTCCTATCGTTATGTTTTGAAGACTTGTGTTGCTTTCAGTATTCTGTTCTGATATGCTTTGCTGTGTTTAACTCTTGTTTTGTTTTGTTCTCTCTAAAATAAAAAAAAAATTAATAAAAGCCTGGGGATTTAGCTCAGTCTGAAAGCCCTGGGTTCAATACCCAGTACTTCCCCCAACACACACACACACACACACACACACACACACACACAGTAACATATAGTTGTTCAGAACACTAGAAAAAAGACGATGGATAAAGAAGAGGAAAAATAAAAACTAATTTTAAAGGGAAAAATAGATCTCCTGTATTTTGGTTCCTTTAAACTTAACAAAATTTTGTCATAATATTTTTATTAAGTAGTTTCAAGTGAAGGCAGCACAGGACAGTAGAAAATGGACTAGGAGATCAGAGGCTCATAGCACAGTGCTGTTGATTATTGGCTCTGTGCTAAAGTTGGGCATTAAATCTACCCCAAGCCTTCCTTTCCTCCCCTTAAAAAAAACATTTATTTGCTTGTGGATTCAATGTTTACAAGAGCTAAAGCATTCACAAGGATGCTTAACCCAAGTAATCACACAGTAAATGTTACCTTTTCCTGATTTCTTCTCATACTGTGTTGTTACGGGATCTGTTAGGAGGATACAATGAAATGAAATGTATAAAATAACTTACGGCCATTCTAACCACATTACAGAGAGTCAAGCGGCAGTCTCTTTACTGCTTGGACTTGCCAGAAGCACCTTACCCTGCTGGTCATTTGCTATTCAGTAGGTTCTCTGAGACGCACATGAAGTTGGTTAAATTTTCAGTTCTGAGCTTGCCACAACATAAATATGGATCAAGCATCTATAGAGTTCTCAGGATGGAACACAGCCATACTAAGACTACAAAAGAGATAATTCTCACTCTTTGAACTTGGTGAGCTGACATGTGTTTTGAACAGAGTTTCTTAAGAAATATTGGACTCTAGAGTCCATAGTTACTTCCTTCACTTTGTCTCTGAAGGACCCAAGACCTCTGGTGCTGCCTGCTAGGATCAACATCTCTAGCAGGGGAAAATTAGAGATCAGGAAGAGACTATGTCACTCACCCCTAGCTACAGCAGGCAGCAGAGTGCGGGTTCTCTGCGTGTTTTAAGCACCTCTACCAGTGACCTGCTATGGACTGAAGAAGACTGTTTTGTTCTTGCTTTTGTTTCCTGCTTCCAGACACGGCCGTAAGATGCTTTTCAGAAATAAGGAACTGTTCCTGAGAGATGAGACAACAATGCAAAAATAACATAAATGGAGATGAAGGTGTTCCACAGAAAAATTGATAGTTAAAATCAGATGGTTTGCAGGAAGAAAAAATCTCCTTAGAGAGTGTTATAGAAACTTCAACACCTGCACAAAAATGCAGTACTTCAACGAAATACAAACACAATTAAACCTTGTCACAAGTTTCACTGTGGAACAAAGCAACATGTTATCCTCATTCTTCGCCACCACACAACTAGAAGATTTTTGTAATTTTATTTCCCCAGTACTTCATTCCTCTCCTAGTCTTTCAGTGGCCCTAAATTCCATTTGAGGATTCATTTGTCCCCTAATGATGGTTCAGGAATGGCATGGGATGTAAGACATCCCTGTCAGCTTAGTTGTCATGGAGTTCTCTTGAAACACTGGGTTGGAATTGTGGTAGATCTTTCTTTGGTAAATGACTGAAGAAACAGAAAACAACTGCATGATAAAAAATGAGACATGGAAAAAGAACAATCCAAGTTAGTCACAGAGAAAACATACTTGGATCGATCTACACCTAAACACCGCATCCTGTGGCCTTTTCAATTACCCATATCAGTCTTTTCTTTATCCTAGTTAAGATATTTTTCTCTTTCGTTTCCACTTTATGGCATCAGTACCGAAACAGGTTAAAACAGTCCCATAAGGAAATACTAATACAGAAGAAAATCATTTACCCAAAATGAAAGCAACGGGTTTATTTTATTTGTCCTGTTGACTCTGATTTCCAAATTACACAGGGAATATTAGGACTTTCACTCTTCCAAACTCATTTTCTAATGATTTTTTTTCCTGTTTTCATTTTAATAAAAAGGCATTTAATTACATTTCAATTTCTCTTTCCTAAGGCACATGCCTAGAGATTATTTCACTGTATTTTTGTAAAAAAAGTTTATATTTTTATAAATAATAGTTTGAGCATTTTCATGTACCAATAACTGTTAAAAGCCTTCAGTGCATAGTTAGTTATCCCCATATAGCATGAGTTGAGGTTCAGAAGGGTACATAAATTCCAAAAACTGTAGATCTAAGATGAGAAGAGGTTCATATCCATATGTCTCCTACATCTATGAATTGTTCTGATCCACAACTCTCAGTATATGGTAGTTGAGGGGGCCTATGCTTTGCGAAATACAATTTCATCTTGAAATCTCTAGAAGGTGACTGCAAGAAAAAGTAAAGGGCTCCTCTGTATAAAATAACACAAAAGTCTTTGGTGAGTAAGTGGGGCCCTAATTACTCATCCTCTCTTCCAGGTGAGTCCCTGGGAATATCTACAGGTACAGTTTTAACGCCAGCCCTGGGAAAAAGATCAGGCAGTGTCAGCACCCACCGGCTGCCTAAAACGCCTCAGTGGTTCAAAATCTTTAACATTTCTTTTCCAGACATCCAAGGGATGTCCTATGCCTCTTCCTCTGGGCTGGCCTGAAAGGCCCAGAGCAGCTTCACAATGAACAGTAGACAGAGAGCAATGGGATCCGAGACCTTAATACAGACAGAGTCTCTGTCCCTTCTTGGCCACCGCAAACAGCAGCAGGGTTGGACCTGAAGTGATGGCACGGTGCCGGCAAAGCACTTTGGCATATGCCAGGATATGAAAGGCTCTGATGAGACCCATTTCACAATTCACTGACCACATGCATTAAGCAGGCAGAGATTTCTTCCTAACATCCCTGCGATGTAGCCTATGGACCAGGTCTGCTACAGGATCCTCCTCCCCAGTAGCCCTGGAAGCCAGATCTCTTGCTCTGTTTTCCTTGGCAGTGAAATAAGCTCTGGGAGAGGCAGCCCACTAGCTTTAAAGAGACAGGAGGCATTTCTAGTCACAGACCTCTCTGGGGGTCTACAGGAACCTTCCAGAGACTTGTGATGCATGCTAATCCTTCCTCTGGTAAAGAGAGTGGACTCTTTCATAGTGAAGTCATTGTTCTTTCTAATTGTCAGAGACTGCTGCTCTGCACTTGCCTGGAGCTATGCAATTAACATATCACCACAACACCAACCACTATAATATGTTCTGTGTCCTATCAACAAGGGACTCTGCCTCCATCCCAGCTTCCGTCTAATTAGGTCTTTAACATGTAAACAGATGGGGGAAAACAGAAACCTGGATAGAAGACTAGGTCTGACTCACTTTGGGACTAAAGACAATGTTGGGACATTTTTGTTAATGGAGAATGAGTTTAAGGAAGTAAGAACAAAAGAAAGGACAGTGAGACCAAGGGAAGGAAAGGGGAGGTAAGCACTAGGACCTCAGGCAGATAGGGAGGGTGAGAAGGAGAGGGAAAGGTTGCTTGCTGCTTTGGGGAATAGAAAAACATGTAACTTCTGCTGGAAACTATTGCCATGGCAACGTTCAAACAATACAGAGAAAGCCTTCATAGTTGCATTCTTGCCTTCCTGAACACCACTGTGGAGATGTTAACTCTTTTAGGGTGGTTTCTGATTTTCTACCTTTTCAGTTAGTAGAAATCAGAATTCCCTAGAATCTTCCTTATAATATACTTGAATTTATACACCCGCACACATGCTTTGGTCCCTGCTGGGGTGAGGTGATTCTCTCCAGAACTCAGTTAACTAAGCCATCTTCATCCTCTAGAGAGGAACAGCTGGGCAAGAATCTCTCTCTCTTGCTCTCTCTCTCTCTCTGTCTCTCTTCTTCCCTCAACCTATCCTTACACCCCTAATCCCAAGGTTGTAAAACTCAATAGACATCTGTCTCAGACTCAACTATAAAAATTTCGGGAGAAACTCATCTTTACATTTTCAAATGTTGTGCACCTTTGCTAGGAATTCCACTCATTAATTATTGAAGTGTCTACCATCATTAACAAGTGATTGGTTCAAACCAAACAGATTTGCTGTTCTGAAGATAACAGAGCATAATAATATAATCTTTACCTGGAAATAGATCATCTAAATTTAGAAAAAAAAAACTTTAAAAAACTAATTAACTGAAAAGCAAATACTCCAACACAGTCAAGCTATTTATCTTCTCAGATGACAGAATACAATTAAACCACAATTAAATAGCATCTTACCATTTAGCACTTTCCTTCATCTAATTCAGTGTTTTTTGAAAGGACAAAGCATCTTTCTAAGGCACGATGCCAAAGCAACATAGCTGCGAGTGTACAATTGGATCTCGCAAAGGCAGGTGTGCAGATGGTGCGAAAAATGACTTTGGATCACCATTTTTGTATTTTTTGAAAAACAAAGGTACTTTTAATGAGATTTGTTTTTTCTCCATTTCTCCTTGTGGGGGTCCATTGATGGGCATTCCTGCAATCTTACATATCAGTTTCTGATAGCCATTAATAAATAGAAGGCCTACTGCATCCAGCTGTGAAGACTGAGTGGTACGCAAGGTGCCACCTTGATTCCTATAAGCAGAGGCTGTGAGCAACACCATAAGGATTATGCTTTGCAAAACCTGTAGTGAGCCTGACAACAACTATGAAGTACAGCATAAAATTAGCACTGATGCACATTTTAAGAACAATATTTTGAGTCATCCCAAGAATTTATTTCTTTTTAAGTTTTTACTTTCTGTTAGTACATTTTGCAGTACTTAGTGATAACATTCCTCATGGGACACTGGTACATGAACAGAAGAGGATGAATAAAGGCTATTTTTTAAAAAATAGCATCCTTAAGTATATCTATTACTAATATTTCAAAATGCCAGCAAGAGATCATGCGTGCTCACACTCACACGATTATCTAGGTAATCCATTTTTGGTTCACTGTATCTTATCTTAGTCTACCAATATTCACCTAGTAGATTTAAGAAACGATGATTAGCAGGTGTATATTTTCTATTAGAAAAAAATGAAAAGACAAATTGCAAAGTATTTATTATGCAAAGTAGATTTGAGACAGGCATCCTTAGAGGAAACACAACAAAAGTTGATGTCACTGTTAAAACCATGGTAAAAATAATGACCTACATCATAAACAGAACTGAAAGGATTTCTTTACCTCAAAGAGATATTGGATCAGTTCACTGATTCATTTGTTTTACCAAAATACATTGTTACCTCCTATGTTAGTTAGATAAGGGCGATGACAAGCGGAATAAGATGAAGTCCCTACCTAAAGGAAGGCACAATCTTGTGAGTTTTTACCAAGCGAACAGAGATAGTACAACAATGTAAGAGCCATCTCAGGGATGTGAACATGATGCTCCTGAACTGGAGGTCAAGGAGGCTCAACAAATCCGGAGGAACTTGGAAAGATTCTCCTGAATGAAGCAATTGGCTCTGGGTCTCCACAAATAAAGTTTATCCCCAGGAAATTAAGCAACTCTCACACAGTTGCAGTAAAAGCGAGCCTGGAAAGTCTCTAGAGGAATGAAACATTTAATACAGTAGGCAGACAAGAGAAAGCATGAAGAGGCTGGCTAGACTGTAATGTCAGAAGAGTATGGATCTTAGTCTATAAATACATTGATACACTATACAGAAAAGGATGTCCAGCTTTATTTCTTATGATGATAGTTCTGGAGGCAGAATGAATAATGGATTATATGGCAGAAAAGTTTGTATTATCAGAAAAGCTAGAGATATCAAGGCGAGAAATAGGGGAATCTGGATGGAGGCAGGCATAAGACAGAAAAATAACTGAATTTAACACTGTATTTGACGAGTAGTTTGGGTAGGAAGGAGGTTAAAGCGCGATATCACTGGAAACCATTAATATATAGGTCATTGGCAGGAAAATAATCAGTTATGGTTGGTCTATGAAATTTGGGGGATCTTCAGAAGACTCAGGTGAGTAAACAGAATTTTTTTGGTGATGGAAATTTATGATTCCTGGGAACTTACACAAGGAGGCTTGAGTTTCATCTTAGACCTGCCTGAATCTCTCAAAAATGTAGAGACTGTAATAGAAGACAATCAAAGGGCAAGGTTTCGTTATTTAAGGACCAAAGCAGGAAACCAGGAAGACGAAATAAAATTAATAAAGGAATTGGTCAGTTAGCAACGTCTTGAAGCCAGAAGTGTACAATAATACCAAATGCTACTATGAGGTCAAGCACGAGGAGGACTTGAATCGGGGGTTGGGTCTACCCAGTTAGGAGTCTGTATGCTGCATAAAAGTATCGAATCTGAAGACCAAACTTCTTATTAACATTAACCTTATTTCTCATACATCTCTGAATTTTATGATAAGGGAACAGCAATTTACCATGTGTGTCTCTCCATTAGGTATTTGGTGAGTTAGGGCAATTTTTCCTGGGACTTTTTTAGAAGTTCTTCCTTCCTTACTTGGGAGCACACTAGAATATTAGTGAAGACAACCAACAGTAAGCCAAAAATGTATTTGGAGAAGTTTCACTTCAGAAAGTAGAATGGAGGGAAACTACCAACATCTGACTCTCAATTAAAATATTCACATTGAACAAGGAAACTCAAAAATGATAATACGGACATTGAGTATTTGTTTAGAGGAAAGTGAACTGACTTTGTGTATTTGTTAACAAGTTTGAGTTTACTGATTCTAACCTTTGGTTTTAAATTCAAGAGATATATAGCTTCTATTTCCTATGCCCACAATTTAGTTGGTGTATAATCTTAGACAATGTACTTAGCCTCTTTTTGTTGTTGTTTTTAAGTAAAGATTAAGGAGCAAAATATATGTCATATTCTCAATGTACTGCCTAGTGCATATCAAATGGGCAATAAAGAGTAATTAGTATCGTTATTATTATTTTATGCTTGTAACCTCCAAATATGTTAAAAACTTCTATAAGTTTAGGAAGTTGCCATACGACTACCAGAAGTCGAATGAAAATATATTAACCTTAGGTAAGTTTTCCAAATCATTTTTAGAATTTACGGACATTGGATAAAGCATCAAGAGTAGTATTACCTATTTTGACCGCAACATTGGCAAAAAATGTTTATTTATATTCTTAGTAACTGTGATGCAAAACATTATCAAATAAATGTTCCCTTTCGACAGAAACTAAAAAAATCTCTAATTTTACAGTTGAGGAAACTTAGATGTAGTAAACTGAATTAACCCATTTAGAATCTGCTAGCTAGTAGGTAGTAAAACAAAGTTACAATGTGCTGTTTGCTTATTACAAATATTGTAGTACATTACATACCAATCCCTAGTCATTTCCTTCACCTTTTTTCACATATATTTGCCACTGCAACACTAACTTTCCACATTTTCATAGCTAGTTTCCTGAGAGTCTATATTTTTAATTCTTAGGATTTTTGAGTTTCTAGGTAGTCAATTATGTACTCAGAGTCCTAGATTCTTAGTGCTTGAAGCAATCATACATTTTTATCTTTGTTTAACAGACGAAAAAGTAAAATCTCAGAAGAGAAGAAGCTGGTACAAAATACCACATTTCATAAACAACACTGGAAATAAGAAAATTAATCACTTAATTTTCAGACCTCAGTGTTTCTAACATAAAGGAATCATGAGTGATGCTGTGTGTGTAGTCACAACATTCACTGATGTTTCTCATGAAGCTACTATACATTTCTGAATGCAAGCCTTCTCGTCTACATGTACTGGCACGTTTATGCATACACATAGGTATGTGCACGCATTTGAGTCCTTTAGAAAGGGTGGTACTTTAAATTTAGCCATCCAAGAAATACTTATTGCAGGTCTACTATTTGTCACATATACCACTGACGTACTGAGAGGCCTTGTCAGAGAACGAAATAAAGTCTTTGCCATTGGAAAGTATTATAAGAGTATTGTCTGAGGCACAAAATTTTTCTGCCTAAATTTCAAATTCATGGAAATTTGCATTTGTCCAGAGAAACAATTTTGAAGAAAACAAAGCTATGGTATATTCTTTACCTCTTAGGTCCTTTACAGATCATTAATTTTTTGTGCTGATACTATTAAATACTTGAAAATCGAATCAAAGTTTACATGGGTATAGAGTGTATTTTACACAGCTCCTGACTTTTGTCAAATAAATGACATTCACTAGGACAATTCTAAATAAGAAATAAGCTTTAATGTGTAGGGCCTTACCAAAAACAGTTGCATTTATGTCTGACTCCAAACAGTCTCTGTATGCCTCCTTTTTTTTTTTAAATCGACACGAGTGAGAACTTGGATTAACAACTTCTCGTCAACAGAGTCCATACCTGTTTTTTTTTGGCAAACTGTGTATTAGCTAAACTGAAATCAGAAATAATCAATTTAAATGTGCTTGTATTGAATGCTCTCTGTGCATGACATGTAAAATCTGATTTCAGCCTCACAGCAACTCGTTCCACACCGTTGTTAGGACCTCTGTTTTACAGATAATCAAACTGGCTCAGAGAGGGTCAACTGTGCAAAGCACACACGTGATACAGTGAAGAGCTGCTGAGTATTTATATTCTCCTTGGATACTACAGCTCAAGTTCTATATACTTTTTTTTTAATCTTTAAAAAGTGCACAGAAAAGTAAAATTTATCAAATGGTGAAAACTTCCATACCACAGTTTCCATCTCTTTTTAGACAGTAAAAAATTGTCAACTTCAGGGTACTTTTCCAAATTTGACAAAGACTTTGCACTGTTTTCATTCTTTCATTCAAAATATGATAAAAAAATACAAAATAAAATCCAGTGAGTGATTCCCCATCTCCACATAGTATTATACACAGGCATGACATCAAGAATAACAGCAATTATGACAGCAGGATTTTTTTTTTAACCTTAAAAAGGGAACAGTTCCCTCTCAGTATATGGAGGAAATGGACGGAACACAGATCTACTACTATAGAGAGTGAAATTCCGAACAACGACTGGGATTAGCTGCTTCAGAAAAACCACTAGCAGGTTGGTACCAGAAGACTTACACCTGCAAACCGTAAGGACTCTGTATCTGTGTTAAATCTTCTTGATCCCATACAGTCTACTCAATCTTTAGTGCACTGTGCTACCTTTACCTAACGAGATTCAGTATGGCTAGGAGACCTATGAATTCAAATTGTGCTGTGTTGGGCCTTAATCACAATAATAGAGTTTTATACTATCTGATTTAAGTGATGTAATTGCATAGACTTATTTTGTGCATTCCAGATCCAGAACGTGCCATGTGTAGCCAAAAGGATACATTTAAAGTCCAACAGCTATATTATACAACTTTAGATCACAGGTACACAAAACACAACCGTAGGATTTTCTCTAAATTCTCATGGAAGTATTTTTGCTAAGATTTTTTTCTCTACACTTTTAGCAGAAATTCATAATGTACAGTTTCTCATCTGAAACAGCATTCTACATCTTTATACTGTAAAGATTGTAGACAATCTGTCTTGATAAGACCTCAAAATAGTAACCTGATAACTAATATAAGGTCAACTGCACAGTAGCTCCTTCTCAAGTGTAACCACTAGAGCTTTCTAAGTGCTCCCTTAGCCTGCATTGATTCACAGGAAGCTAATCCAAATTAATTCATCCAAGAATAAGCATAACGAACAGCCACTCTTAGAGGGGCTATTATACTTGGGCTTTACATAACATGGCTTTTAATTCACAAAACAATCCAGCGAATTAGATGTTATCATTCTCATCCCACAAATGAGAAGATTGAGGGTCGGCAGAAATTCAAATGTTGCCCAAAGGGTACAGCTACTCTGTTAGAGAAGAGCCTTTAAAATGGTGGCTTCAAAATTTTTAAAACCTGGCAGCCTTCTGGGGCCGTGTCCTTAATAGATCTCTACATGTAACTACCTGCTCAAACTGCTAACTCTGTGGGCACCAACTTCAGCTCTGAAGTAAACTGATGAAGTAAATTTCCAGCTGTACCCAGGCCACAATTCCTTTGTGAACCCATGAATGATTTGCCCAAAATGCAAGGCCAACTCAGGGTGCCAAGCCAAAGGAGCTAACTCCTGGTCTGAGCCTGCATTCCTAATGCTATGAAGTGATTCACCACAGAAAAAGCATCCTGAGGATCCCTGCCAGTGGATGAGGATGAGAGGACACACTCAGCTTGCAATTTTAAACAGATATATTGTATTGCCTGCCCCATCTTTGCTTCCTTCCTTTCCTCCCTCCTCTCAGGACTCTTTTCTTGGGGGGGGCACGGACGAGGAGGGGGTAATGTCAAAGAGTGAAATGTACTTGAAGATCTAACTAGAGTAGCATTAGGGAAATCTTGATGTCAAAAAAGATAAACAAAGCAAAATCTCCCCCAAAAGGAAGACCTGACCCACATGGAGTCTGGGCCTGAAGTACAAAGTAAAAGTATCACAGTAGATATTTTTTTTTCTTCCTTTTCTCTCAGCTGTTAAATTGCAGCTGATCAGAAATCTAAAATAACTTGAGTTATTCTGTGACCAGGAATGGTAAAGTCAGAATGGTCATATACAACAAAGTAAACAAGCAAACAAACAAACCAAATGCATAGAATTATGGTGAAGTATGTGGAAGGCATCAGGGAACTTAGGGGAAAAATCCTGGAACAATTATATTCATAGGCTGGTAAATTTATTGCCTGATCTGTGTCCCAACAGGAAACATATGCCCAGAAAAATAAATTAGAGAAGTGCTCAGCTGTAAGCTAGTTTAGTTAAGGAGTAATGAAATGGATAAGAATAGATGATGTGAGGGAAAGAACAGACTCAGATGCTTTTAGCGGGATGTTTCTGGTTTCTATTATCACTTCTCTAACATAAATCTAACTCCACAGTGCTTTAATGACTCTCTAGGGTCCACCACTCACAGGATTAAATGAATGCAGTACTAAGAAGGGACCCGAGAGGCAGTGGCCTCTCATCTCCTTTGGGATGTGTCAGAGTGGTAGACTGTTTCAAAAATAGAATTAAAGTCAGAGATATGTGGACTGGGAGAGAAAGAGACAGAGAGAGAGCAAGGAGAGACACAGCAAGGAGAAAGAGAGAATTGGGAGAGAAGGCAAGAAAGAAAACAAAGGAAGGAACAGTATGTTGGAGTTTACAGCCCTGGAAGTCTGAAATGGTAGAAGTTTGTTTTACACTGTTGGGACTACGATGCCTTCCTGGAATCCCTCCTAAGGAAAATGATAACTCTGGCGACAGGTACAGTCATGGTATATAAGTCCCACTCCTATGACTCCTACCCACTTTGGCTGTAAAAGTTATCTGCTACTCTGAGGGTCGTGCGTATCACCTGTCTCATACTGTTTGGCCATTAACCAAAGACTTAGGGTTTCTCTAGGCCTCAGTTTCTCTTTCACTGGCATGAAATCTCCAAGGAGTCTTCAGACGCTAAAGTTACCTGAGTCTATGATTCTGACAAAAGGCTCCAGAGAGGAATAGGCAAGGGTAAAAGAAGAAGAGTTCTGCAAAACAGTCCAGCTCTCTGACTCTGGTATTTGCACAGAGAGAAGGTGTTCCTGTGGGAATCGCAGGGTCCCTACGCATTTCATTCTCCTCTTCTCTTTCTCTTTATTGACCTCTTTCTCTTGACAAGCCCGTCCCATCCTAAGCATTCCTGCTCAACACATAAGCCTACGCTGTGGCTTCTAAGGTCCCATCCGACCCTAGGCATCTCAGCCTTTTTCTCAGGAGCTCGATCCTGGCGTTGGGAGGGTTTCTGAGAAATCCCAATGGGCCAAGCCCTCTATAACCTAAGTGGAGCCTCTCTGTTATCCAAAGAAGTCATTAGTTAGAAAGGGGGTGGGGACGGAGAGAAGTGGGTTCTCCTCCTTTCATTGGCGAGAACCCTGGTGATGTGGAGACCACACTCGGGCACGTATGTGCAGGCGATTCTCCACCAGTGTCCTCCCCTCTGCCCACGCGCCCTCCGATAACCCACCCACCAGCCAGAACCATCTTCACCTGCCTGCTTTCTTATCCTACTTTTGTGGCGACACGTTCTGTTGATCTGCAATGTCAGTATGCATGGGGACATTTAAATTGGGTCTCTCAGATTTCCAATCCGTTGCTCCTGCTTCTGTCTTGGGCTTCCATGTAACTTAAATGCACCCTACACTGTCAATCACACAGCCCCAGCACCCCACACTGCAGCTGCTTTCTCGGGGAGATTTTGGCTTTCCTGCTGAACCTTCGCAAAGGCATTTGCCCAGGATGCAGCAGCCTGCATTATTATAGCAAACGGGCTGATGGGTGAACCCAGGCTGACGGAACAAATACGTGGGCCACCCTGTCCCCTTTCGCCGGTCCAACAAGCCAGGTCTTTGAGAACCACAAAAAGGGGAAGGAGAGGGGATAAAGAGCCTAAGAACACTACATTAACGAACACTTTTCTTCATTAGTAAATAAGAAAATAAAGATCACTCACTATTTCAGACTCATCACAGCAACATCCACATGGAAATCCAGGTGGTTAAGAAAAAGAGAAAACACATGATCTTGACACCAAAAAGAAAAGAAATGAAATTTAAAAAAAAAAGGTTGATGAAAAATCCAGCTGCAATTATCCGTCAGTTTTAGTCAACATAGGCACACATCCAACAGCGCTCTGCTGGTTTCTCTCCCCCAATCAATGCCCCTCATTCTGCCGCGGTCAACTTTTCTTCTCTGAAATTTCTTTGCAGATGTATTATTAATTTCCTCTCCTCTTGTGGGAAATTCAAAACGGAAGAAGAAAAAGAAGACGGGGCGGGGACGGGGGGAGACACACATACCAGGTCTTTTACTTTCCTAAAAAAAGCCCCAAACTTTTCACTCCAAAAATATCTCCTTGGTGTACTTTCATCTTTACAGAGAAAAATAAACATACTTTTTCTTTGTGGATCCCAGCTTCTCCATTTCCAATCATCCTTTTGGGCGCGCGCGGGGGGGGGCAGCTATTTTATTCTTATTTATTTATGTCGGAACACACCAACCCCCGCAGCGCTGAGACGGGTTTATTTCATTTTCCAAAGCTCCCTCGGTGCCCATACACACATTTTGTGTTAAGATCCAGAAAAAGCTTCGTTCTTCCTTCTCGCTTGCACCATCAGTTTATCCACTGCGTTGGGCTCCAAGAGAGAACTGCGTCCCGCATCCTTCATTTTTGCAAAGAGCCCCTCAGCCACCGCCACCAAAAAAAAAAACAAAACAAAAACAAAAACAAAAAAAGTCTCCTTTTACGTCGTCGACTCCTTTTCTCCGCTGCTGCTCCCCCCTCGAAGATTTTGGGGATCAACTCCCCCCACTCGCTCTCCTTCCGGCCGGCCCCTCCGCCAGCGATCTGATTAGATTCTCATCACAACCCAGTGCGCAATCGGATTTCTGATTTCAGCCGCCCGGGCGAGCCGCCTTCCTCCCGCTCCCCCGCGAACTCGGCCGGCTGCCGTCTCCTTCCCTCCGCAATTTCAGGATCTCACGGTAAACCGAGCGCGGGCGGCGGGGGCGGAAAATCTCCAGGCTCCGTCAGCTGTCAGGAGAAACCCATTGCCCCCACCTCGACTTTTTTCTTTTTTTCTCCTAAGGCTGGCGGGGCTCAGGCTCTGTCCCCGCCCCCAGCCCCAGCCCCAACCCCAGCCCCGGCCCCGGGTCCAGATCCGCCAGGAGTCCGCGCTCCGGGCCGCGGTCGCGGGGGTCGCGGGGTCACGGGGGGGACCCGCGCCGCCTTCGCTCGCCCGTGGCCCCCGTCGGCCCCCGGGTCCCCTCCTGCTCCATCCGCGCGGCTCCGGGGGGCGCCTCGGCGTGGAGGAGCGGGGTGCAGCTCAGAGTGGGCTTTTATTTCCAACAGGGGAAAAGGGAAAGTGATGGGACCGCGGGAGAGTAGGAAAATCGAAAAAATAAATAAATAAAAAATTTGAAAAAGAAATTAAAAAAAAAAGCCAAAAAGAAGGAAAAGACACAAGTGCGAAGGGGGTTAAAAAAAAAAACAAAACCGTCCCTCCGCGCCGGCTGCCGTCCTCCTGCGGGCAGGAACCTGCGGCTCTGCGCTGGGACGCGGCCGCGCGGGGCGCGCTGCGCAGCCACAAGTTGTCCCGGCGCCGAGCCGAGCTGGGGTCCGCGCGGGGGCGCGGTTGTCCGGGCGCAGCTGCTGGGTCCCCGGCGGCGCCTCGCGGCTGCTACGCGGCCGCAGCCCGGCCCCCTGGCTCCCCTGGGCCGTGAACTCTTGCTCTCCTCCCTCTCTTCGCTCCCCTCCTTCCCCCAGATAAATACAGGCGCTCCCGCTGTTTCTCTACCCCAGAGCTCTGTCCTGTCCTTTAGGGTCTTAGCGCCCCAAGGCTCCTCTAGGACCGCAGTCCCGGATCGCCTCTGCCCCTCTTTCTCTCCCCTTTCCCTTTCTCTGCTAGTGATCAGTAAAATACAATTACCCAATTACCTCCCATCATCTTAGCAGTGATTGGTCAATTGCATTAACACTTGAAGTCGGGGAAGAGGGGACTGGGGCCTCTCCGGTGTGGCACGGCTGCCACCTGGAGGGCAGAGCGGGAACGACGGAGTGGCAAACCAGCCCCCACCCGGGGAGGGTTAGTATTAGGTAAAGAAATTCGGGCTGTGTGGGAGAAGTTGTCAGAAAAAAAAAAAAATTTTTTTTCCTCCGAAAATACTGCCAGTTTTTCATCCGGAAAGCTAGGAGTTTTGAGCTACAAAGAGGAAAACAGTGAAATCAAATCACCACTAGGATTCAGAACTCTCACCAAGCACACAAAGCGGTTGCTTTCCCATTGCAGGGTAAGAGTCTCTCGCAAGTGCAGCAGGCTGGTCCCACGGTGAGGATTAACACAGCCCTATTACTTAGAACTGGCTCCTCAGAAAGACGCCCGGAGTAGCGCCTAAGCCACCGGGGCGGGAGCAGGATAATCTCGCTGGAAGGAAGCAACTGTAAAGGCGAGATAGGCGCCTTCAGTCTAGGCAGCGTTGCAGTAAATTGGCCTGTTCAGTTTGTACAAGACATCCAGGACAGCTTGACAACTCAATTCCAGCATCCCTCGCTCCTGGATGTAGACTTCTCCATCAACTCGTGTTAGGGGAACAATTGGTACATTTCAGCTTCACTAGGTCTCCTAAGAAGGAGGGACCGGGACCACAAACAGTGATATTAATATTGTATTTACATTCCTTTCTTTTTGCATTATATCACGGTCACAGGCCCTTTCTGTGTGCTATGGGTGTTCATGTTATTCCATTCAGCTGTGTGATCCTGAGATACGAAATGGATAAAGTTAGGAATGATGATTGAACCAAGGATAAAATGTTATCTAGGGCAGGAGTAGGAGCAGGGTGAATAAACAATTTTCTGTTTCACCTTTCTTAAGTAAACATCTCGGTGCTGGGTTTTTTTTTTTATCAGAATTATGTACTTGGCTCAAAAATAATTTTAAACAAAGTTGAGTAAACCAGAAAAAGAGTTGGTATCGGAAAAAGAAAAAAACAAAAAGACCATTTTTACTAAGGGACATCAGCGGCATAACCAAGCTCATACCATTTTTTTTCTCTTTTCTTACCTATTACTGTTATAGCACAATACATATTCCCTTCCTTAGCCTTGCAAAATTAACATTTTAAAATCTCTTTGTGTGTGCGTGGTGGGGGGGCAAGGACATGCTTTAATGTCGATCTTAGATGTCAATCCCTGCAAGGGGAAAGACATTTCGTCTCCATAAATTATAATTTCTCCATCTTTTTTGTGGAGCTCGAGTGTAGCTATGGATAGTATCAAAACGAGAGTTTGCTGATGGGTGATGGCATTGCTTCTTTTTAATGCATGCTGTATTGACCAATTCAAAACGCCATGAGGTGGCAGATCACAATTTAAATTTGTGTTTTCCAGTATAGTTTATCAACTAATAAACCATTTAAAGTGCATTCACTAGCAGCTCCAAATGGCTTCCAAAGAGTCTCTCCTCTGGCTCTCAAACACCCTGGAAACCACCTGAAATGAAAATTCTCTTTTCAGGGAATTTGACAGTAAGAAGGCTAGTTTTTCTTCAAAACTGATTATTAGCAACCTGCTAGACATCTTTAACACCTTTCAGGATGAATTAATCTACCAAACAAAAGAGCAGCAAAAAGATCTGTGTTAGTTTGCCTAAAAGAAAAGTGAAAGATTTACTAATTCTGTTCACCGTCACATTCAGCAGCTATGATATCGCTTCCCACAAATGTTACACATGCATACTATAAGATATTGTTCTGGTTATTTTTTATTTATTTATTTTTTTGAACCAGGGATCGAACTCATGACCGCACACTTACCAGGCAGGCACTTATGCTACCAAGCTAAATCCCCAGCTTGGTTTCATTTTTAGATTCAGATTTAACCAGGAATTACTGAGCATCTATATGCATGATCTTTTGCTAGACTTCTCATATTCATCACCCAATTAAATACTTATTCACACTCCTAAAACATTTTGAGTGTGGGGAAATGGAAGCTTAAAGTCACATGCATGGCACATCACAGCCAGGTTTTGAAAGTAGAACAGCTCAATTCCAATATTTACAGTTGTCACTTGGTTTCCAGGGTATGGTAACACGGGTGACACCTCTAAGGCCATCATCAGCAATCAGGGTGTCATCATCAGTACCAATTCCCAGAGGTGAATGTGTATTCACCTGCGGGGAGATGGCATTGACACATTTGTCCCTAATGGATTCTACTCAAAGAGAACTGAGATAAGTAGTCAACAAGCTGATGCATGCGAATTTAATTGTTCATAACAATGTAAATATAGATAGTTTCGCAGTAGAGGCTGCTAGGTACCTTCAATGAATAGGGCACTTTTCATGTAAAATTCTTATTAACATCTCCTTTAGAAGGAATAATTGTTTCATAAGTAATTGGTCACATCTTGACACTTTCAGTCTGTCTAGATGCCAAAATTCTGTGACAGGGCAAAATGTTACTGAGTTGAGATGCTTTGCAAAAGAGAGGCCATAGTGCTAGCACAGCAAATTTGTTCTATAGTCATTCAGAGCTCTACATTGGTTCTCTTCTGCATTTTAGACATTTGAGTAGTGAAATAAAGTTATATTATTTCAGTGTATGACTAGCTGGTGTAATCTTTAACAAACAGCAGGGGACAGCATCTTGTAATCAGAAATACAAAAGACCAAGTAGAATGAATTCACTAAACTTGTTTAAAAATAAGGAAAATATAGATGTGAGCATTTTGTTTATTAATAGGATGTAATAGGCTTTAAATCACTCTACCAAAGCACAATACATTCTTAAGTTTTGAATCTTTATTCCTTGTTATAAATCCTGGGAATAAATGTTCCTTTTTTATTCCCAGTATTATTACACAGGGACCAGAATATCCTGTGGAATAATCATATCAAGCTTGCTTCTATTGTCACACACAATGACACGAATTAAGTTCATTAAATTAAAACTTTTTTGGAAACTACTTTGATATTAAAATACCAAGTTCATTGGGAATTTACAATATGTGTGGTATTAGACAATATTACACAGATGTTGTATTTCAAAACTAGAAGCTATCCTAACAGCCTTCAGTTCCTTAGTCTTAGATAAAATAGATGTGAATTCTATTTTCCAAGTAAATTTGTAAATGTCTGGTTTTTTTTAACCAATATACTGTATAGTGGTTACCCTACTACCCATCCCTTATCTTACTTCACATTTCTTTTCTGTGCTTTCATGTTTCAAATAAAATTTTACTAATAACTAATATCTAATGGGAGTTTACAAATACACCAAACATGATTCTAAATATGTTATAATTTCAGTTCAGGCTATCTCCCAACAATCTTATGGAGGAGTAGATATCATTACAATTCTATTTTGGAAATGCTGAACTCAGTTTATTTGGGTTCAGAAACTGGGATTGTTAAAATGTACATACACTGGATGGTAAAATTGCCTCCTGTATTTATTCCCCTCTAAACCACGATTGACTTCAAAAGTTAATTTTTGTATTTCTAATATGTAGCACATTGCTAAGAGGATAAATGTCAGAGATTTTGACATTAGGAAAAGGAAGGACCTACATGTTTTTTCTCTTTAAAATAAAAAAAAAAAGTAACGAAGTAGGGTCATCACTGTAACCAGTCACAACTTCCTTCTTTCAGAGATAACAAATTCCCTTAGCAGTTACAGGGATTTACTAGAAAGAAAATTCTCCATGTCAGGGATCTCTCAACCATTTATTCCAATAGATACATAGAAATCTTCAATTATATACCAGGTATTATGGAGGGTACCATTTACTTCTTGGTCATCTGTACTTTTCTGATGACATGCTGCTTGTTGGAATGCTTGATGCTGCTTGAGGAATGGCTTACACATTTACCCAGTTAATCACAGAGACCATTCTTAGGTTTCTGTCCACACAGGACTAGTGCTTCTTATTCTATTTCCTTAATACCAATTGTCTTGAGAAAGCAAAAGCAGACTAGAAAGTCTAAATGAAGAAATGGTAAGGGAAAACTCAATTTCCTATGCAAAGACAAGAAACCACAACACAGGGAAAACTATTTGCAACTACATTTAAAGAGAGATTGGCAATGTAAATATGTAAGTAGATTTTAGAAATAGCTAAGATGAATGAGGAAAATGCAACACTAGTCAATTTGAAGAATAACTGACTATTTTAAAACTTATCAGTAACAACATTGCTTAGCCCAGAGCCTGACTCTTGGGTATCTTAGTAAAGTTTGATTGATTGGGTGACGAAAATGGATAGATAGTTATTGTGGATCAAGTCATGATGATGTAATATGAAGTAAATGTGGGAGAGAGTGAGGATGCAGAGAAAGCAGTAGCTACCTGTTTGTAAGGGGGGAACAAAATACCTTCACAAGTAGACAACCTACATAAATATACAGTTTATGGATGCAGAGTTGTCCATTATCCAGCTAGAGGAGCAAGACCATGTCACTTTATTAAATAAATCCTAAACTATCAGCACAGTTAAAACTCAAATCACTGAGAAAATGCCCAGAAGTGGAATAGCTGGGTCGAACGGGATCTCTAATCCTAGCTTTTTGAGGAAGCTCCAGACTGATTTCCACAGTGGTTGCACCAGCCTACACTCCTCCCAAAACTGGAGAAGGGTTCCTTTTTCTGCACCACCCCTCCACATTTGTTATACGTTGATTTCTTGATCTTGGCCATTCTTTCTGGAGTGAGATGGAATCTCAGTGTTGTTTTAATTTGCATTTCTCTAATGACCGATGATGCTGAAAAGTTTTTCATATATTTATTTGCTGTTTGTATTTCTTCATCTGAGAAGTATGTATTCATCTCAGATGACCATTTTTGGATTGGATCTTTGAATTTTAAGAGCCTGATTTGTTTTAATTCTTTATATGTTGTAGATATCCTTTGTATGAGAGACGATAGGCTAGGATTTTTTCCCAATTCGTGGATTTTATTTTCACTCTGTTGGAGATTTCTTTTGACATGTAAAAACTTTTTAATAAGTCGAGACCCCAGTTGTTAATTCTGGGAAGTATTTCCCATGCAGTTTAATTTTTGTTCATGAACTCTCTGCCTATACCTGTGTGGCAGAGATTTCTACCTACTTTGTCTTCCAGAAGATTTAGTGTTTCTGTTCTAATGTTTAGATCTTTGATTCATTTTGACTTTATTTTAGTGCATGGTGATAGACATGGGTCTAGTTTTATTTTTTGGTATATGGAAAGCCAGTTGTTCCAGCACCACTTGTTACAGAGGCTATCTTTCTTCCAGTGAATATGTTTGGTACCTTTGTCAAAGATAAAGTGGCTGAGTGTGTTTGTAGTTGTGGCTGTATTTTCTAATCGATTCCATTGATCTTCAGATCTGTTTTTATGCCAGTACCAGGCTGATTTTATCACAGTAGCTTTGTAGTATATTTTCAAGTCGGGGATTGTGATGCCTCCTGCCTTGCCTTTGTTGCCCAGAATTGCCTTTGCTCTTTAGGTCTCTTCTGGTTCCAGATGAATTTTAGGAGTGTTTTCTCTAGATCTGTAAGGTATGTTAATGGTATTTTGATGGGAATTGCATTAAATCTGTATAACAATTTTGAGAAAATGGCCATTTTTACAATGTTTGTTTTTCTTATCCATGAAAGGAATATCTTTCCATTTTGTTAAATCCTCTTCAATGTCTTTTTTCTGAATACTGCAATTTTCAATGTATAGATCTTTTACTTCCTTTGTTAGATTGATTCCTAAATATTTCGTTTTTGGGGGTGCTATTGTGTAAGGTGTGATTTCCCTTATTTCTCTCTCAGTGAATTTGTTGTTTGTGTACAGAAATGCTATTGATTTTTGAGTATTGACTTTGTATGCAGCTATCTTACTGAATTTGGTTATTAGATCTAGAAGTCCTTCAGTGGAGTTCTGGGGTTCTTCTATGTAGAGTATCATGGCATCTGCAAATAATGATAATGTGGCTTCTTCCTTTCTTTTCTTATCCTTATTCCTTTTATTCCTCTCTCTTGTTGAATTGCTCTGGCTAATGTTTCTAGAACTATCATACCACAGCGATACATGTGCAACCATGTTTATAGTATCACAATTTGTAACAGTCAAATCTTGGAAGCAACCCAAATGCCCATCAACAGAGGAATGGATAAAAAAGTTGTGTTATTTTTATACAGTGGAGTACTATTCAGTTATAAAGCAGGATGACATTGAGGCCTTTATAGGTAAATAGACACAATTTGAGATCATACACGTAAGTGAAATAAATCAAACTCACATGTGCAAATACTGTATTTTCTTCCTAGTGTAAGAAACTGAAAGAGTAAATAAGTTCCAAAATCTATAATAGATATTGTGAAAAGGTAAGAAACTGCTCAAGGGGGAAAAATAACTGGGATAGGGGAAAGGAGAAAAGAAAGAAGGGACAAGGGAAAAATATAAATATATATATATATATATAAAAATACATAAAATATAAGTATAAATATATAAATATATATATACATACATAAGTTAGCTAAGATGATTATACTACTAATTCTATTAGTTCTTGGAAAAGAACAGTTAATACTCATAAGGTCTGATCATTTTTGCATGTGTATATCTGGTAATCTAAGCAACTCTTTTGAAGATTAACATATGCAATATAACAACCATTGTTAAATTCCTATCATTTTGTTTTGAAAGTATATAGTTATTGTTTTGAGATTTTTGTTGTTCTTGTAGTTGTTTGTCTCTTTTGCTTTTATTCTTTTTTGTGTTTTTCTCTTTAAAATAAAAAAAAAACCTCAATTCACTTACATACTTAACTAAGTAGAAGAAGATCAATTATCAGATGCTATGGAGAGATCCAGAGAATTCAGGTTTTGCAAGTAAGTTAAAAATATGTTTTAAGATGATGGCAATTACAAGAGGCCTGGGAAGAATAGGCATTAAGGAAACAAAGATTGTTTCTCAGAAAAAAAACTAGGTGATATGACAAACTCTAGGGATGACTTAAAATCAGAAAGATTAAAGAAACAGCTGCTGACAATTTGACAACCATTTCTGAATTGATTTAGACCCAATTATTTTAATAATCATTTTTAAACGATGACCCAAACTTGTAAAATGCAATTTCTTTTGTCAAACATCTCTAAGGGAGCTGGTATAAATGCATAGATAGTAGATGGCGATATTTTTGTACCATCTAAATTAGGAATCTTTACACTGGGAAGAAAATTGCCTGTAAAGGTATCTTTAAAACTCCACCAGGAGTTAGTAGATGGTGTGAATCCAGTTGTGTAATTTGAGAAGACAGCTGCGTTTTATCCAGCTAAATCAGCACTTGATACTAAACAACTGCTTCAGAATGTCACTTTATTTCAGTTTAGCCATTCAGTGCAGATTCAAGATATGATAGTCTTGTTTTCCCCATCGAATTACTATTGTTGTTTTCTGAAAATGAAGTGCAGAGATTACAAAATTCAGTTCTCTTCACACTGTAGATTCATTAGCACATCTGTGATTTTGGGCTTTCAGCTGGTTTAGTAGCTCATGATTCAAATAATGTAAAATGATCTGCATTTTTTACTGTTCAGGTTGTTGGTAAGCATAATATTTTTGCTAGAAGAAAATGAGAGGACAGGAGATTTGTGGATTTTTGGTTAAAAAAGTAGTGTATGTTATCTACACTAAAAACATACATCTTTATCATGTCGATGAAATAAGTCTCCAATAAATAAGTTTAGTGTGTGTAAAGAAATATGAATTTTCAAAATGAGAATAAAGGTGGGATGGGAATCCCTTGACTCATGACATAGATCTTTTCAATATGTTAACAACTATGATTTTAGGATTAATGGGAGAGAAAATAATTATCCTTATAGCAGGCATGGATGAAGGGGAGTGCTCCTAAATGTGAATTCACTGCACAGGCTAAATGCTGCGTGGCTTTTCAGGGATTGAGTGTTTAACATTTTATTCCATTCTTCAATTGACAATCTTCCTTTGAAGACTTTTTAATGAATGTATTAGAAATTTTACAGAAGTTCACATTTTGATTGGAATAATAATTATGCCACACTGAAATTCAATGTCTTACTTTAGTTAATTGTTATAAATGATGTCACTTTTTGGTGTTCCTTTTCTCACTGACTTTAGGGGCTATATAAAAAAGCCATAGGAATTTCTCCATTCTACTTATCCCTGACTTTTTATATTTTATGTATATGGTTAGAAAATGGCAAAATTATGACAGTGGAATAATTTTTTTTCAAACAGGCCCACATTACTTTTCCAAAACTTTTCCTTTGTAGTCACTATTTCTTAAGTCTAAAGGCTCAACTTTGGGCATTTTCCTTCTCCAAGAAGATGGATATCGAATAAGCAAATTGCACATGAGTGCTACCAATTTAATTCAATCTAATCCAATCTATTTATTTATTAAACAAGCATTTATTATCAGTTTCACAGGTTTCTGTGTATATTATCACTGGGTATGATAATTGGTATCTTCTCACCATTTCTCAGAGATACCTATACCTTACAAAGGAGTAGTGCATACACAAAGAGGGGCATGATATGCTCGATTTGCAACACCATGGGGTTGAGCCAAAGGTGACAAATTTGGAATTTCAGAGGGCCAAGTTTCACAAGCATTCAGTGTCTGTGCATTAGGAGAAATGCAAATACTTTAGGGCTGATGCTTAATAGGAATAAGTGGCAGAAGGAGACGAAATGCCAAGAGATGAAACTGCAAAGAAAGACCTAATCAATTCTTTCTTTCTTTCTTTCTTTCTTTCTTTCCTTTCTTTCTTTCTTTCTTTCTTTCTTTCTTTCTTTCTTTCTTTCTTTCTTTCTTTCTTTTTTTCTTTCTTTTTTTTCCTTCCTTCCTTCCTTCCTTCCTTCCTTCCTTCCTTCCTTCCTTCCTTCTTTCCTTGAGAAGATGTTAGTATGAGAGGTAAAGGGACATCAGCATGGCATATTAAATTAAGGAATGACATGACAAATTTGGGGTTTACAAGACATCTCAAGGACAGTTTGCAAATGAATCAGAAAAGAAGAGCAACAGGATATAGGAGAGCAATTGGGAACTGACTGGAGGTTATGAAGACCTAAGGCAGCAGGTTTGGAGTTGGAGAGAAGAACATCCACATGTAGAATGTCTTGTGCTAGAGTTTACAAAATTTTATTAGTTTGCTTTAATGCTATTTGTTCATATGCATGAATGTCTTCTTTGGAGGCACCACAAAATTTCTATTCAGTATCATGAAATGTTATCAATAAATGTTGCTCTCTGGAAATGCAATGGGTTGCCTGGCAAGGTGGCAATTTACTTGCCATTCGAGTTGCTCCAACATAGGCTGCTAGTTGTGCCTAGCTAGCTCCTCACAGCAATTTTAAATTAAAACTATAGTTTCTAAGCATCGTCACTGATTAAATATCTGTTGGCCCTTTATAGCAAAATAAGAGACCTAAGTTTGAAGTAAGATAAAGGATTGGCTTATTAACTAGGAGAATTTGGAGCAAAAAATCTTCAATTGGGGATTAGTTTTTCCCAATTTTTTTTACAATTATGACTTGCATTTTTTTCCTTATTTGATTTGATTTGATTTAAAATATAAATACCCAGCAAATTGCAAACCTGGGAACACTTATTGGAACTTTATTTATTCATTTATTTATTGTGGTATGGGGTATGCCAGTGCTTTTATGCTGAGCTACATTCCCAGCCCTTATTTACACTTAATTATTTATTTTTAAATTTTTGAGTCAGGGTCTTGCTAAGTCACTCAGTTGTCCAGTCTAGACTCAAATTTGTGATCCCCTTGCATCAGAGTCCCAGAGTTTTAGGATTCTAGGTGTATGCTACTGTGCCTGACGCTACTTATACACTTAAATGACATAAAAATGTGTGAAACTCTGAGACCTGTTCCAACTGCTTGTGTATGAGACTCCTCTGAACTCAGATTGTACATTTTTATCAAAATATTTCTTCCTGGAGCAGTGTTTTCCTGTAGATCCATAGAATTGTGTGACACATTATTCAACCTTTCATAAAACAAATCAGTTGTTTCTAACTACAGAACATTTTCTCAGTTTCCAAGCACAATTTAAAGAAACAAAAGTGAATTATGAAATGAAATTGATGGCATCTTACAAACACTCATTGTTTTAGTTTGTGTCTAGATGTCCCTAAAAGCCTCATGCACTTTTGGATGGGGCTTACCAGCTGAATCTAGAGTTTGTAATTGATTCACAGTTCAATCCTGGGATAAAGAGTATGAGCGCTACACGCGCCCTAGGTCAGGTAGCCTGCATACAACATAAGGGACAGAAGGAGGTTTGTCCTCACTGCTGTCTTTCTTGTTGCTTTTGCTGTCTTTCACCATCATGAGCTGTTGCCCCTCTGCCATGTGCCACCCTACCTTGGAGCCAGCCCATCGTGTATTGAAACCTCTACAAACTGTGAGCTAAATAAATCTTCTCATCTTTAACTTTGGGTGTTGGGTATTTTATCCCAGCAGTGAAAGGTCAGTAAGACACTCACTCAAATGTTCCTTTCACAGCAGGCTAGAGAAATGGAAAAATGCTAAGAACCAAACTACTAGCATCACTTAGCAAAGTCAACTATTTCAGAAAGCCCTCCACACAGGCCTCCTAGCCTGCGTAAGCCATTTTCCAAACATCACTTCAGGATCCTGAGGGATCCCTTGCCTCCTGCAGTGCTGACTCTTTTCCTTAAGGTGCTGCTGAGAAGCAGTGTAATTAAACTAAGCTTACAGTCTGAGAAGGGGACCTCTAAATGCTTGTGCAGTCAAATGCCACAGGATTTCAAATGGAAATGACATGAATTAATTTCCTAAGAAGAACAAAAAGAAAAGTCAAGAAGAACTGCAGCTCCTTGTAACACAATATGCAGATGAAAGGCAGCCACTGATTGATTGAAGTGTCAAAAGCAAACCTTTCAGATAGAAATGAAGGCACTGAAAGAGGCTGGGGGCTCTCCTACTCAGCCTTATTCATATGAAATATTAACTGATGAAGTCAAGGTAAAACTAGTTTTACTTGGAATCTTTAGCTTCTTCTCTCTTGCAAAAGCTACTCTTTGGAACAACACTGTGTTTTTATTTTCTGTGGAGTGCTTATCTGATGTCTTATTTCTAGAATTGTTTCCCTGCCTCTGCTGAATGCATTGTCCCCTAGAATCCTGGACTGGACCTTTACTTTCTTGTTCCTGACCATATCTTCTCTTTATGAAATGGTTCCTGGCACAGGGCATGTGTTGAATAAAATTTTTGAGAGAAGGGCTAAAATGATAAAAATTAGATCTCAAATCCAACTGTATAATCATACAGTTGATACAGGCTTAAGTATGGATCTGAGAATGAAGTATGTTGTTCTTTTAGCATTTATCTCATCCCCCTTATTTAGGGACTAATTGAATGCTAACTATGTATCTGGACTTATTTAGATTCTGCCAAAGACAAAAATAAAAACAAGAAGAATGTATCTTCCTAGCCTATATCATACCTAGGTAATTTTTGATAAAAGTCTGGAGCTCAAATTCATCACCAAATTAGCTGTTAGGTTAGCTTCTTACCTTGGGTAAATTATTTAACCTCTTTAAGCTTCAAATAGCTCATCAATAACCAGCCACATCTATCCCACAGACTTTCAAGGTTGAAAATAAAATAATACAGTTAGCATAGTTTCTTGCCTCTGAGGGTATTCATTTATTAGTGGTAAATACTATGATAAATTTATACAAGATGTCAGTTACTGTGTATTCTCTTTTGTATGTTGGTATTTGACTAGCCAGCTCATTTTTGAGTTTTCCCTTAATAATATAACAAATGGGTCAATGAGAACTGAACTTGCCCTGTGTTTTTTGGACAACCCTTCTTCCACGCCTCCACCAATCTTAGTCAGAATGTCTGATTAGAGGTTAAATTTTTTTTCTTCTCTATATATGTACAGCAAACTGAATTTTAAAGCTGTTTCAAGAGTATATGAAGGAAAATGTCATTTTCCTTATCTTTGCTATAAAGATTTAGTTATTGTATCTTTAGAAAGTCAGCTTTTTCCTTTTCCCGAGTGTTGAACACTATCTTACAATGTGATGTGACCTTGAACTAATTCCTTTCCGTTTCTGTGTCTCACTTTGTCCGTTGTAAGTAAGCATCGTTATTCCTGATGCAGCAGCTGCTCACTTCCTGGCAGCTAGGTGAAAATTACTTCCTCTTGATCAAAAGCAGATTCTCCTTTGAAACTCCCCAACACACACCTACACGTTCACTCATTCTCCAAGTTCTCCAGTTGCCCTCTACTTCTCCCCTTGAAACTCATTCACAATTTGCATACAGCTGGAAGCACCAGCTATCACCCAAAGCAGCCAGGCACATTTATTAAGTGCTTACTGTTTGTTGGGTATTGTGCCAAGGCAACACACAAATTGTCATTTAATTATAGCCCCAATGATTGCCATGTCCTCATTCAGAGACTCTAATTAACTACTTCATTATATTCACATTCATGATGCTTTATAACATGGCCCTTGTCTTGCACTATTTACTCCTTAAGGATCTGCATGAGATAGGCAATCTCAAGAGACCTCAATTTCCTTATACAATAAGGAAAATACTAGTACAACTTCACAACCTCATATGGTTATACAAGGTTTCTTTTTTCATGGGGGAGGGTGTAACTGAGCCCATCAGCGCATTAAGCAAAAAGCTCTATCACTAAGCTATGCCCTTAACTTTATAGGTTTCCCTACCTGTGGCACATTTAGCACTTGAGGTGAGATCTCTTTTTATCCAGGGAGGATGCTCGGTGCCTTGTAAATTTAACATCCTTGCCTTTTTTTTCACTAGATGACAGTAACAACCTCTCTTCCCCCACATCCCCCTCACCTTTTCACCCCTACTTAGCAATGGAAATATCAGTAGGTGGTGCAAAGTAAGCCTCCCTCCCAAACTTCTAGGCTATTGGAAAGAAAAAGAAGATACTTTTGGGCACTGGACATACAATGCCCCTGTTTCTCTAAGCTCTTTGGAGCAAATTATGTGCTTCCTGTTCCTGATCCTAGAGAGAGGACCTGGGTTCCAACATGAGTTCCAGGTTTTTTTCCTTCTTATCTGCGTATTTTTGTCACTGCCCCATTCTCCTACTCCACTTCTGCCTTATAAATTCCTACCCATCCTCCAGAGATCTTTCCTATAGGAAGTTTTCCCTAATTTTTTTCCGAATGCATCATATCTTGTCCACTGAATACTTTTAAATACATAATCTTTGGACTCTAATCATGAACTTTACATGCTGCCATATTGCACAATTACTTGTGTAACTTTATCTTTTCTCTTGGACCAAAAAACTCCATGAGAATGAGATTCTTTGCTTTGTGTCTTTTTAACCACTATAAAGGGTGAACACAGTTTCAGGCCTATATTACTTGCTCATTAAATGTTTGCTAAATTGAATTGAAGACACAAAATAAGTAAGTGGCTTCTTATAAGACAATAACAACCACTGCCAAAGGAATTGAAAAAGGGATAGAGAACAAAAATTAAAATTGTATACAGATGTTTGTTGAAGTAGATAACTGAGCCAATAGAAATTTATTGTTTGAACTGTTCGCAAACTGGCTTGATTCACTGTCTCTCTTTGCATATGTAGAAAGAGCTGAGGAAGAGGTAGAGTTATCATTTGAAAATATTTACTGATTTGCCTACTGATGGAATTCCTATTCGTTTATTAGAAACAGAATTTATCAAAGGAGGCACAAACAAACCTACATGACTACTATTTTTTTTTAATCAAGAAGAACTGCCAAGGAAGAAAGCACCTATGAAAAAATTTTCCATTTCTCCCAGTAATATGGCAGGAAAAAAAAAAAGCATCTTTCATCTTTCATGCACTTGTTTTCCATGGTAAGCGAAACGTCCTGTTCTTCAGGAGTTTGAAGTTTAAATTTGTTTTGCACAACCACTATTATATGACACAGTCATGATGAAGTAGATTAAACAAAACCAACAGCATTAAAATTTAACAGTACTGTTGCTCTGTCAACTTGACTGATGATCCTCCCCAACACTGTTCATATTCCAGTCCAAGGAATTTGTAGAT
>RJWT010001842.1:19388-44795 GCA_004365215.1 Cuniculus paca | reverse complement strand
AACTGAGCTGAGCCCCGGGTCCTGGTGAGCAGCGGCCGCAAACTTGCAGCGCGATGCCTGTGAGCGCGCGCGTGTGTGCGCATGAGTGTGCGCGTGTGAGTGCGCTCTGGGTGTGCGCGTGAGTGCGCGCGCGTGTGCGTGTGAGTGCTCGCGTGTGACCGCCGAGCGAGTCGTTCTGATTCATTGCGGCGCCTCGGAGGCGCGGAGCGGGGCTCGCCGCACCCCTGCGCGTCCCTACGGCCGCGGCAACCTGGCCCCGGCCCCGCCGCCCGGCCGGGGACAGCTGTGTGCGGGCAGCGGCGCCCAGATCCGCGCCCTCGGCCGGGCCGCACGCGGTGACCAGCGCTGGGGCGCGCGGGAAGGGCTTGCGGCTCCCCGGAGGCGCCTCGGTTCCGTGCTGAGGCTCCGCCGGTTTCCAAGGGCTTTTGTCGTTGTTATTTAAACTTCGCCGCTCGCCTATCGGGGGCGATCGGGGTCTCCCACCGCGCCTCCTCGCTGGTCTGCACACGGACCTCGCCAGCCTGCCCGGCCCCGCCGAGACCTCGCGGTAAATACGGACTGCAGACCTCAGTCCCTAGTGTGGGAAGAATCTGTTGCTTTCCCCAAAAGCCTTGTGTGCTTTTTCTCCAGCAGTGGCCGTTCCAGATTCTCCTTTGGAGAGGGGGTGGAGTCCGCGGGAGCCGCGGGGTAGCAGGGAGGTCGTGCGGAGCCCGAAGGCGAAGCTGGGCGCTGCCCCCGGCTCGGTGGTCTGCGGCCGGCTCGGGCAGGGAACGGCCGGGCGGTGGGCGCGTTCCCGAGGTCGTGGCGGCCTAGAAATCGCGTCCAAACGTGCGAGCCGCCGCACTGTCGGGGAGGTGGAGCAGCCTGTGACTGAAAGAAAAGCGAGGCCCAAGAGCGCAGACACGTGAGCCGCACTCTTAGAACCGCAGGCTTTCTACGTGAAGTTTTAGGCATGGATTTCTAGGAAGAACTCTTGAAGAGTGCTGAAATAATTCTTCCATTTAAAAGAGACCCATTGGTATGTTTTTAAACAGATCAGCAAACTTAGCCCTGTGAAGCGTACTTAGTAGAACCGTGTGATGACTAGTTGGATACTTTCTGTTTCTCCTGCAAGATCTTTCTAGTGTATGACAGAAAAGAAAAGTATTTTTTTCTCCCTTGAAATCCAACTCAAATATAAAGTAGTTAATTTGGTGTGATGTTTCATAATTCATGAAATATAAATAGCCTTTTAAAAGTCCTATTTCTAGATGTCCAGCTATAAAATAGCATATTTAAGATAGTTTTCTGTCTTTCAAGAATGAGGAAGGAAATGTAAAGTTATTCGTATCTGGCGACATGAAAGAAAAAAATGTGGAAGACTTTGCTACTTAGTTTTGTATCCATTATGATTATAGCTTATTATATGGTCTCACTTAAAGGCATTTGAAAGCTGTTTTAATTAGTGTTTCACTATAAACTTAAGTGACAACGCTGAAATTGAATTATTATAAATAATACATCAATAGAATATTTTGTGATTAAATTTCAAGAATTTTGGCATAATTTTCAAACAAAATTGAAAAAGTTGAATCTTTAACCTAATAGCATGTTTGTTGACTAAGATACTGTGTAACCTTGAATTTGTCGGAAATATGCAAGCAAATTAATTCTCAAATTTACATTTCTTAAAAATGTGTGTCTGAGACAGTAGTGGTTTTTTTCAGGTTAGTTTAAGATACCATCATACATACCTCCAAATCCTAAATAATCTTTTTTTCAGGAATAAATATTTAACTAACCTTAAGAATGCATCTTCAAAAGTAAGAGGAAATGGAAAAATAAAGCAATATTCAAATAAGCCAAGCCAAGGAATGTGTTATTGATGGGAAAATATTTTGGAGGAAGTGATGCTCAGATTAGCTTTCTCTATACCAGATTCACTAAAGTTGCTTGGTTTCAATTTGCTAGAATACTCTAATTTATGGCACTATTTTTGTACCACTTATTTAGAAGTATTTACCCAAGCCACTCTTCTTCAGAATGTATACTTATTTCTTTTCTGCACATTTGTAGAAGCAAATGTGTTTTTTTTTTTTTAAGCATCAGTAAATACAATGGTTTTTGTCTCTAGTTTACCTAGATTCATTCTGCAGTTGTTAAGTGTCTGGGTAATATATTGTTTTGTGTGTCTCCATCTTTACTGATATAAAAAGAACTTTTGGGAATTTTCAGTTCTTTTGTTGAACTAATTGATTTACTCATAAACTACTTGATTTGCTTGGGGTTGGGGTATTTCTTGGCCATCCTGAATCATTTCTGATTTTATATTTCCTTTCTGAGCAGTTTTGAAAATGTCTTAAAAATGTATTTCTCTCCCCTGGGTTCAGTTCAGTAACCTTCATCTTCCTATGTCTTGAGGGCTGAAATGATTTATTTGGGAGGAATGAAGGATTTTAGTGCCAGTTTCCTCCTCAGACCACAGTCAGAGAATAAATCTTAAAACTTGAGAGGTTCTTAAAATCATGACCTCTTTTGCTGTAAAACAATGTGACTCTTACTACTTCTGATTACTAAATTCTTTTACCTGGTGTTCTTTTTGGTCATTAATAATATTTTTTAAAACAAGCCCTCCCTTTTATCAAATCAAAGTCAAATCAAATTAATTAACCCACAAATCAACTCGTCTCTTTCCTTATAATAGGAATTAGCAAGAAGTCAACAAAACAGCGATTTTAGCAATGAACGTCCTGGGAAAAGAAAGCAAGGCACACTCAGCCTTTTTGTTTGTTTCGTTTCCAGTGATGAGGATGAAACCCAGGGCCTCTCACATGTTAGACAGATGGTCTACCACTAAACTACACCCCTCTTAATTCTAAACATTTTTTCTATGACCAACCAATTTCCTGTGCTCTTTTGTTATTCCACATGACATCAAAAGTATCTTTTTAAATGTCTGCATCTCCTGCTAAACTCGAATTTTCCTTGGGACACTCATCCTTGGAGTCACAGTGCTTGACTAGTTATTTAGCAGGTAGGTGTGTGATGAACTAAATATTGCTGTCCTTCTTGTTATTTCATTAAGGATTTTTGTGCCTTGCGCCACAGGTTATTTAGCTCACAAATGCAATGTCAGGCTTACTATTTGCTTCGTGAAGAGGTCTCGCCTTGAAATGCTATGGTCTTGTCCCACAGAGACCTTTTTGTACTCCTCTTTTACGTGCTTTGCAGCCTGTTCAGAGCTGCTTGTTTGGCTGGTGTTACTGTTAATCCCTTCCTTCGTTTCTTTTTCTGAGATTAAGTCTTTCCCTATTGCTGCCAGTTCTAGTTGCCGTGTATATTAACCTCTCCACTGCTCCTTCTTCCTCAAGAATGCAAAATGACAGAAGTTCTCTTTTCTACTCTTTAATCTCTCATCATTGTTCAGGACCTTGTTCAGCATCTGCACTTTCGAGTTTCACATATTTGACTCTGACCTTAACCAACTTTACTTCCTTTTTTGAACTCTGATATTCACCCACCCCTGGTCTTCCAACTGAAAAGTCTGAGAGTCTCATATTCTTTTTCTGACCACACCTACTATCCTTCCAAAAATTTTGCTCACTTAGCAACACTTAACACCTTCCTCTCCCATTTCTGTTTTCTGACAATGTTTCTAATGTTTTCCTTTTGTATCCACCCATTTTTGAGAGCATTTTCAACTCTACACCAACCCTCAAATTTCTTGCCACTAAATCTATCATAATCTGACTTCCTAACTTCAGCTTCCATTGAATGTCAGCTTATTCATCCTTGCTGGAGATTTTGCTGCATGTAATAATGCAGCCATACCTTTTGGTCAACTATAAATTGATTTAGCTCCACCTACAGTTTAAGGGCTGATTAACAGTGCTGTGAAGTTATTTTATTTTATTTTTCTTGGTTAACTTTATATCGCTTCTCCATTTTCATTGCTAGTTTGTCCACATCATCCTCAATCTTAATTCTTAGCAAATGACCATATTTCCCAATCAAATTAGGCATTTTCTGACAATGTTAAGATCATTTTTTGACAAATTACTTGTCAAGACTTTTGAATACAGTAGACATTTCTTTATTTGACTAGTTCAGAGCAGAAACTCTTTTTTTAAATAATGAGCTGTATTGTTTTTCTCTAGTATATCCATATTCTTATTTTGCTTTTTTGAGGACTTGCATAAATGTCATTATATCTCAAAATACCTGTAGCCTCTAAATAGTATTCATTTCTTTCCATTCAACCTTGTTTGGTGAGGATTGAGAATCTTGTTACTAACAGACATTGTCGCCTTTGGGTGTACTTTTTTTGAAGTGTGACCTCAGACCTAGAGTAGAGGTCTGCCTTAGTGTCACTCAATAAATTGGATCATCTCCTCTGGAGTTAATCAGCCTCAGATATGATCTGCCCTTTTTCTTTTGCATTCATACTACGGTATGTAATTGTCCAATTACACAACTCTTACGCATTCTTCTCCAAATACACTTCTCCCCAGTTTTGCGTTTGGCCACTTGATTCAGAGCTTTTAGAAACTCTTTAATTCAATGTAATCTTTACCCTTAGTTAATTGTTTCAGAAGGTCAAGGTTGTTGTGTATTCTGATTCTGTAGTACGATGAGCCATTCCCCTATACGGAGGTACTGAAAGATTCTAGCAGTGTGTAGTTGTATCTTCATCCAAAGTTTGGTGTGATTGTTGAACGAGAACGTGTGGTGCGGTTCTATAGTTTGCTTCAGGTTAGTCTATGAGTTCGTCTTCTTTAGGAGACTGTTTGAGGAGTCACAGGGTCAAATAACTTTCTTTCAGTTAATTTACATTCCTTTGTGTGGCCCCAGAGTATACTCCGACAGACTGGTCAAAATCTTTGCTGGAATATGTTTACACTTTCTGCAGAACAGATATTAAGTAACTATATTTAAAACAAAAGGAAATAACACTAAATTAGTTTATAATATGTTTATGTGACCTCTCACTGGCTTGTAGGTGAAAACACTTCACATTTTGAATGCTCACATAGCATATTTTTAAGAATCTCTTTGGAATAGTGCCTAGAATTAATGGCAAGCTCCGGCCTAGTGGGTGGAATCTACCTTCTCTGTTTTGAAAATTGAGGTACTAGCTGGATTCTTTGTTCTTTGTCAACCCTTCTCTTCATCATAATATTTGTAAGGATGATTTTAACAAGTCCCTTAATTTTCCACAAATGCTTTTGGTATTTTGTAGTACAAATTCTCTAAATTAATGGATTTAAACTCATTTGGAATCCTATACCCTCAGCCTTAAATTTGTCATTTTAATTTTTGCTCTATTTTATGAGTGAGAATATTATTTTCTGGACGAAGAGAGATGAAACAAAACAAAAGTGGAGCAGTTAGGCCTGGTGATGATGTACTATCGTTTGAATTTCTTCATGTGTAAGCAGCCAGTATGTTCTTCCGATATCTGGTAAAAATGTCACTGTTACCACTTGATCTGACAATCACGACAGGAATTCAAATGACTTTTTGTTCTTGTAATTCTTAAAAGCTTCAGTTTATTGTATTTTTCATGCTTTATGATGCTCTTCTTGGAGGACTAGCTGCTGTCTTGTAGCTCTCTCCATAAAGATTATTATGGATTATGCTTGTCAGGGGGGAGGTAGAAGCAGAGTTTATAACACAGTCCCTGAATCGGAGGGGTTTATAGTTTGCACCTGGCAGATAACATAAGCAAGAAACAGTTTCCAAATACTGCATGTCAGCAATAAATAATGAGCTCGATATGAGGGGGCAGGTTTAATAGGTCTAAAGACCGTAGGAGACAAGACAGCAGGACAGTTCTGTGGAAAGATTCCAGGAAAGACAGAATTTAAGATCGAGGACTTAATTGATATTATCGTCGACGTCGTCGTCGTTGTTGTTATAGAAACTGGGGCTTGAAGCCAGGCCATTCACACTGAGATATATCCTCAGCTTTTTTTTAAATTTTGAGATGGGGGTCTCAGGAAGGTGAATTCCCGACCCTCCTGCCTCGCCTCTCAGTGCTGGGGTTGCAGGTGTGTGCCATGACACCCAACTTTTAGTTGAGATTTTAAAACAAGACCAGGATGTTGGACTATACAGGGCCCCATGGAGAGCAGGTGTATCTGTGTGTGTCTGCGTGTGTGTGTGTGTGTGTGCATGTGTTACAGGTGTGTGTGCAAAAATCTCTGCATGCCACAACTTTGAGGTACAATGTTTTTATAAAGAGATGGCATCTTGCTATTGTATGCTGCTTGGGCCGGCCTTGAATGCCTGGGCTCAAGCCGTCCTCTTCCCTCAGTTGCCCAAGAAGCGTGGACTACAAGTGTGAAAAGTGTGATCATCACTTACTGCTCCTCCATTTCAGCTTTTACTTCCCCTTGCTTAGTCTTTGGGAGACCGGGCCGTATTTCCTTGTTGGATCTCAGACATCTCTACTTCTCAGAAACTGTCCCTGAACTTCCAAGTCTGTACTCAAGTCTTGATAAACTTTCAGGCAACCCCTATCATTAAGTGTGACGCCTTTTGCGGGACCTTCTGCTTTCTCTGTAAGACTGATGCTCTGTAGAAGGAGGTCCATTTCCTTTTCTTTCCCCATTCTCTGCCCAGATACCTGATAGAAGCGTCGTTGTTTCATAAGCACCCAGTAAAAATGTGTGCTATCGTGTGGGCCTGTTGAGGGCAATGAGATCATGCACAAAATATTGAAGGTAGAAAGGGCCTAACTGCAACAGGACCGAGATGTCAGGCTGAGTCTGACTCTTTGCTTCGTTAGGCAACATGGAGCCACTGTATGCGTTTTACAGTTTTAGGGAAGGAATCTGTGGCATATGCATTGTTTTTAATTAGGCTTTTATAAACCAGATCAAAGTAGTTAGAGCTCGATATGTATTTCTAGACTTACCCAGAGCATTTTTTGGTATCCTTCCCTGTGTCTTCGCTCACTCAGGCTGCTGCTTCAAATTACCATAGAATTACGAACCACTGAGACTGTGTTGGGGAAAGCCAAGATCGAGGGCAGGCACAGGTAATGTTGCTCAGGCTCCACCTCCACACCCACACCGAGGGGCTTCTCGCGACCTCGAGTGGTGCGAAGGACAAAGGAATTCTTCGAGTTCTGGAGGTGTTAATGCCATGCAGGAGGCTGTGCACTCCTCACCTAGTTATGTTCCAAAGGTCTGCTGCCTCCAACGCCATCAACAAATGAAATTGGCAGGGAACACAAAATTGTAATGTGTGTCTTGGGATCAAGTGTTTTTATCCTTGATTTTGAGGATCCTTTGATTTTAATCCTTGTGCTGTTACTTGAGAAGTGTGTGCGTGTGTGTGTGTGTGTGCATGTCTGTCTATCTATCATTTATTCATTTATTTATATGTATTTGTGGGCACTCTAGCTGTTTAATCTCCACGTCCTATCCCATTTTGCAGCTTCAGATATGTCTAGGTAGTTAAATGATGTGTGGTTTATAATTGTTTTGGTTACTTTTCTCTTGTTGCTGAGACAAACACCTGACACTCAAAATTAGGGAAGAAAAGGTTTATTTAGCTTACAGTTTCTGGAGATTTCAGTCCATAATCAGCTGGCTCCAAGGCAGGGTGGCATGGCACTGGGGCAACACTTCAAGGCAGCAACCAGAGCAAAAAAGGGAGAAAGCAAGCCTCTTCTCTACCCTTATATTGTACACAGGCCACCCCGCCCCTTTCCCAGGGTGGATGTAGCACTCTCAAAATGTCCTTGCCCTCCTTTGCACAGGATGAGGATGTTTACAAAGTAAAAACCCTGGCTCCCTGCTGAGTCTCTCAGTTAAACTTCTAAACTGCTCAAGTTGACACAGTGTATTAACCATAAGAATAATTATCCTTCTTATTTATTATTTTGGTTTCTGTGGTTTCAGTTAAATGCATTCAGTTGTGGTCACAGCTAAACAATTCCAAAGTTTTAAAAACCTTCTATGGCAAAATATTGCCCAAACTGTTCTATGCCTATTGTTAGTAATTGTTAATCTCATTCTGTGCTTAATTTATAAATGAAACTTTACCATAGGTATGAATATGTGGGGAAAATAACACAATGTGTCTTGGGTTTGGTAATATCTGCAGTTTCAGGGCATCTGTAATGCCTTGAAATGTAGCCTTATGGCCAATGGGTCACTACTGTGTTAAGTTAACAAGACTCAGGACAAGGATTTCAATATACCATTAACATAATATGAACTTCTAAGTTGTGTATTTGTGAGCATAAACCTTAAGGTAGCACTATGTGTGAGGTATTTACGTTATAAAGGTAGCGTGGAAGGAGATGTGGGTAAGCACAATAAAACTGTCAATACTGGAGAAGTCAGGATATAAAGCAAGATATTCTTACACGGGATCGCACTAAGCACTTACAAATGTGATTAGCAGAAGGCAATCTTCTTGGTGAAAATTCTTACGCAAAATTCCGTTTTTTTTATGTTTAAAATAATTGCAGACAGTAATTATAAGTAACATTCCCCCTCGTCCACTGCTCCCGCAAATAATAATTTAATATGTCACAGTGTCTGTTTCTGGTTCTTTCCTGTGGTGGCCAGTTCAGAGCAGCTCTGAAGCGATGCTAAAAGCATTCAGCAGGAGCACATGGGAGAGCTGTGATGTTTCTTGATAAGAGTTTGTGTTTTGGGCTGGGGATTTAGCTCAGCCTGTTACAAGATAACTGTTTTATTCAGAAAAATAGGTCAGCCTTGTTTACTCAGTGGCAAAAGTGACTTTAACTGTGTTGACTTTTGCTTTTAATCAAGAACTAGGTACTTAGGCATAGTGTTTTTTTACCCTCATAGTGCTGAGGATGAAAGCCAGGGCCTCGCGCATGTTAAGTAAGCATTGTACCACTGAGCTGTACCCCCTACTCCCATCTCCTTTTTATTTTGAGAAAGGGTCTTGTTAAGTTGCCCAACCCGGCCTCTTTCAATCCTCCTGTCTCAGCTTCCCAAGTAGCAGAAATTACAGACCTATGCCACCTGCTCAGTGGCCCGTAGACTTTTAAATCAAGAGAAAAAGGAAATTGAAAGCCTAACCAGTGGGAAATACAGAAGACACCCAAATAGGTGGAGTGTACAAAAATATGATACCCAAACAGGGAGGGAAAGGCCAAAAGAAAGAAATGTCCTGAAAAGAGGTTTTTCGTACTTTGCCTGTTAGTTTTCTCCTTTTCAGGGAATCGTTAGAACATCTTTTCTCAGCAGCATGTGATGGCCTTGGTTGTCTACCTAAATCAGACTAGGTTCAAGTGAGTTTAGCTATTTTTATCGAAATAGCAGTTTCAGTGTACACTGGAAATTAATTGGGAGCTGCATGTTGTCACACTCTATTCGGTTAGAATTCTCTACCTTCACTGTTCTTGATAAATGGCAATTTGTCAGTGGATACAAATCTGAAGACTTGCCAGCCCACACCATGTGTTAAAAGCCATTTTCAATGGTGTGGCCATCATGCTTGCTCGTAACTTCAATCTGACAGCCATGCCTATGCCTAAGTACAGTCCTGCAGCTCTGGATCTGCAGCCTTCTTTTGCTTGAAACCTATGTTACATGCAGTCATCTTAGCTGTACTTTGTACCAAGTCCTTTTTTGTTTCCGTGTCTTTGGCAAATATTTTTTCTGCTCCTGCAATGCCTTTTCTTGTTTTCTCTACTTTCTTACTCTGTAGTTCACCTTCTGGCTTGGCCAAAAGCAAGAAGGTGCTATGAAGAGGGTACCACTAAGACACCGTCCACCAATATTTCTGTCCCCCGATTCCATGCTAAGTTCCTTTGGGTTAATGAAATGTCACCTTTTTGAGAGAGTGATTATTGATGAACCACGCATAGTTTTGGTGTCCCTGTCACAGCCTGTCATGGTCTCTCACTGCATGAATTTTCATGGCTGTAGCCTCTCTGCCTCCTTCAAGCCCTACTTAAAGCACGCCTTATAGGTCTAGAGTTGTTTTGTTTCAGTTTGCTTGGTTTTGTTTTTAGTTCTTGAAACCCTATCTTTTAGATGCCTTAATTGGTATGTGGGAATATATGAATGGATGCATAAGTGAATGGCTGGGGAGTGAGGAAAGATTCAAAGGGGAGGACAAGTAGAGTCATTATCAAAGAAAGGTCCAGAATGGAAAAGGATGTAATGGAGTCTAGAGCACAATATGAACTGATGTGGAAAACAAACACAAAACCAGCCCTGCCCAGTATTGATGAGGAGGACCCATCAGTAGATCTGGGGTTAATGTGATGTTTATGAAAACCATGAGGAAGTTCGGTATTATCAAATGGTTAGTGAGATGAAAACTTAGAGCATGTATTTCCTAAGCAGTAACTATGCCCACAGTCATTATATGGTTATATTTGAAATAAAAGTAGAATTTTTAGCATTGAACACATTCAGGTTGTTTTGTGAAAGAACATGAAAAAAAAATCCAACCTTTTGTTGATCCTTATGTGATAAAGAAAGAACAATATTGCAGCGTACGTTAGTAAAATATTGCAGATACTCTTTGGTGTAACACCCAAATTGAGAAGTGATAATTTTTCAAAGACTAATGTGCAAAATGGTATGTGAATCCTGTAGTTCCTATTGTTCTGCTATGTTCTTTGAATGGATAATTTATTCATGCATCACACTGTACATCATCATCATGAGCGGTTGGTCATTTGGAAAATATTTGTTCATTGACGTATATAGATTTTCCAAATGGTGGCACACTTTATTGTGCAGTAGGAAAATGTGACATCAATTAAAATCACCACTGACCTAATCAGAAAAATGTAAATATGATGAAGCCGTCAAACTCACCATGGCAGCTGTAGACCGAGAAAGCCTTCCAGGTTAGTCTTCCTGAGACACCTGTCTATGCTTAAATAGAAGAAAAATATACATGGATTTTCCCTTAAATTAGGATAAGTATTAAACATTAAAATAATAGCAGTTTAAGTGAAAAATTTAAAATTTAGAAAAATTGAAATGATTTTGTATTATTGCAAAACAAAACAGCGAAGTGCATTTAAATTTTGTGATTCCATGTAAGAAATAACTCAGGATTTAAAAAGACTAATACATTAGACAATAATTAGCTTCCATGAATTGAAGCAAGTATGATAGCTAGGGAAAAAAACTGTGAAGACAAACTGCATCAATTTCTGTAAATGTGCATTTAGGTTCTAAAGCTACCAATTGAGAAAATTTACACAATCGTCAATTTCACTGGAAAGATTGAGTTTTCACTTGTCACATAGCCTCTGGGAAACTTCAGTGTGCTGACAGAATGATAGTGCAGAAGGGTATGTACCTTATATATGTTAGAGCTTCTAATGAAAAAATCTCTTGACCTTTCAGAGTATCTTCAAAGGTCTTGGAGCACCTCCAAGTTTTCTGACGACATCTACTTTAGATCTACTGTGTCTTGCCTGAGGTATAGCCGTCATAAGGTGCTACAATAATTTTACGTAGAGTAAAATAGTAATATCAGGTAATAATCATTAATATTGGTTAAACCCATCCTGTGTTCCAAGCACCGATGCATCTGCATCAACTTAATCTAATCATTAGAGAAGAGATGTACTTTCTCATCTCCATTTTACAGATGAGGAAACGGAGATGTAGAGTAGACAAGTAATGGGCCCAAATGCCATGCACTGCCTCAGTGATGGAGCCAGGGCTGAGCAGGCAGGGGCCACGCTCTTAGCTACTATGCTGCACAAGTTTTCTACCCACATACGATGCTTTCTGATGGTTTGTAAATGCCAAGTTTTGCATATAAACAACAATTGGCTATCGGTTAGACTCTACAATATATGACTTACACCCTGATTAGGTTTCAAAGATCTGTGTATTTCCAAATACAATTCATAAAACAAGAACAAAATTAATATGTCTTAAATAATTTTGATAAAAAATTTAGTCAAGTTAAAATAAAAAAAGTTCTTTAATTTCTTCCCAATTTAATGCCATTTATAAACTCAATGTTTAGGAAACTTGTTTCTGTTCCTTATTCACTGTTGAAGAATGTTTTGTTGGATGTCCTTATAGACTAAAAGGTAGAAAGGTTTTGTTTGGTTTTGTTTTCCTTTATACTCTAAATGGTCTTGATGAGAACATAGTCAAGAATTTTATTATTTATTTTTCCTTTCTTCCTTGTGTTCCTTCCCACAACACCTAGATTATTTTGGAGATTGTTGTTCTTCTTATCATTTTGATCCTTGAATTTCAGAAGTTCGATTATGATTTTTCTTGCTATGTTTTTTTTTTCTGTATTTCTTATGTGTTGGGTTTGATCAGATTTTTTGGTTTATAAATTGATGTTGTCATCAAATATGTATATAATGTTCCTAGCATTATTTGTTCAAATGGTTTTTCTGTTCCTATTTCTTCTATTTTCTTATCTGGTAGTATCTAGGCTATTTCTTAGTCTGTATTTATTAACTGTTTCCTCTTTTGAACATGAGTATTTTTTTTGTGAGCCATATATTATGCTGTATGTGTTATGTATACAGAAAGCACACACACACACACACACACACACACAACACACACACGTACACAAGGGTGCATGGGTGAAAGAATGAGTCTAAGATGCAGTTCATTTAAAACTATTTTTCTTGATTACAGTTTTACTCAGATTCAAGTGACCATGGCTTCCTATTTTTTCACGGTAGAATTAGAACTCGCTTTGTACCATGACTTAAAATCAGACACATTTGATGCTTTTTTTTCACCCTGCAGCCCAGCATTCAGCTTTTGGGTTTCTCTTTGCTTTCTTGGTGTTCCGTGCATTGAGGGGTCTTTTTCTGCCCTGCTGTCCATCGGCAGCTGCTGCCCTGTGCTTGTTGAGCCTTTGGGCATCTCAGAGTTTGCGCTCATCTCACTTTCTCTGCTCACAGCTTTCAGCAGGCTGCTGCCTGGCCCTTAGCGAAGGCCTCACAGATCAAAGGGAGGATCTCTCTCAACACCCTTGCCTTGCTTCAGGATGTGGCCATCTCCTGCCCTTGAAAGGCAGCAGGAAAAGAATTGGCATGCTGTTGGGCTAACATAGGAAGCAGATAAAAGTTTCTCTAGCTTTTCCTGACCGTTGTCCATGGGAGATTCTGTCACCTTCTACCACTTCGGCAGGGATAAACATAACTATGGGTCTCGTCTCCCTTGGGGATTGTAATATTACAGAGTGTCGCTCAGCTGGATTTCTTTCCCTTCTCAACTTTCTGAGTTTTCCTTGTTTAATAACACAACTCAGGTAAAACTTATGTACAGGAGAAGGGCTATATATGTGTCAATGAGATGTGGCCAGATGTCCACATCTGTGAGACCACCACTACAATCTAGGTGACAAACATGTCCCTCATCTCTAGAAGTTTTCTCATAGCCTCTGCAATCCAGACCTCTCTCTTCCTCTTTCCACAGGAGTCACTTTATGGCCATTACAGATTTGTTTTCAGTTTCTAGATTTTATATTAAACTAATTTTGTAATATTTCTCTCCTGTGCGGGGGCTCATTTGCTCAGTGTAATGACTCTGAGCTGCACCCGTTGCGTTGTCCATATCTGCTGAGTAATATCCTGATGCATCGAGGCCCGTGCCTTAACTATTCTTTCACATTATGATACACACTTAAATTATTTTCCATTTTTACCTATTACAAACAAAGTTGCTATGAACATTTACATACAAGTCTAAGTTTGAGCATATGCTTGTGTTTCTCTTGAGCAAACGTGAAAAAGGTGTGAGTGGAAATACTAAGTATTTTAAGACATTGCCATACTGTTATAAAAACTGTAAGTACTCCTTTCCTACCAGTGGTGTATGATTGATTAGTGAATAAATATATATCCTTTTATTAGTGAGATATATATATATATTCCAATTATTTCACTTTATCAAAAACTCTTGACAGTCTCAAACTTCTGAATTTTAGAGATTCGAATGGCTTTTTGCCCGATGACTAATAGTACTATATTTATGAAAAGATATTTAGTGGCTATTTATGTGTCTTTTTAGTAAATGTCTGTTCAGATCGCCTGTTTATTTTTAAATGGAATTGTCTGTTTCCTGATTGAGTTGTAATGCTTTGTATAACGTGGATCCAATTCTTGCTGATATGTGTGTTACCAATCTTGTCATTTTGTGACTTGTCATTTTGCTAATGATGTCTTTCAAATAGCAAAAGCTTTTTGAAGTATTAATCCATCATGTTCTTCACTTAGGTTTCATGCTTTGTTGAGTGTTTTTATTTGCTTCTATTAAAGCATCTTTGTAGTTTTGTCTTTTACATTTAAATTTACAACCCATTAAAATTAATTTTTGTTTATGTAAAAGTTCTTTCTCTCTCATGTGGATAATCCAAGTGTTCCAGTGTCATTCATTGTGAAAGTTTTATCTATCGCATTGCCTAGAAACTTATGTTGAAAAATTAATGAAAACCTTGTAAATCTGTTTTTGGACTCTTCGTTCCATTGATCTCTATGCCATTCCTTCCTACCCCACCCCTCCCTGAGGCAGAGTCTTACTCTGTTACCCAGGCTGGTCTTTAACTCCTAGAATCAGCCCTTCTGCCTCAGCCTCTCAAGCTGCTGGGACTACAGATACGTGTCACTGTATGCAGCTCCAAACTGTGGTTACTCTGGCTTTACTCTAAGTTTTCAATCAAATATTTAGGTTCCTCTCTGTTGTTTACCCTCTTCAATACTGATTTGGCTATTTTGTGTCCATTTACTTTTACCATGATTTTCTCAATTTCTACTGAAGAGCTGAATAGGATTACATTGAATGTATGATGCCGTAATGATTTTTAATGTAATGTATCTCATGTATTGAAGTCTGCTTAATTTATCTCTCCAGTGTTTGTAACATTCAGTGTAACAATCTCGTGGACCTTTGGTCAGATGTATTCCTAAGTGTTTTACACTTGTCGACCTCGTCATAGGTGAGCTTTTGAAATCATCATTTCCTAATGTTTACAGTGAACTTTCCGGGTATCCTGAAATCCTGTGGGATTTTCTTATCCTCGCCAGTGGTTGTGGATCCCTGGGAATTCCAGTATGCATAAGGATGTATTTGTATCACAAGCAAGCAGGCTGCTTGCCTGGCTTCTCTCTCTTCACTGGGTGCAGTCCTGCCTTCCAGCAGCGCTGGTGGGAAGTGCTGAAAGCTGCTCTTCTGCGGTTCGTCTCACCGTGGGGCTGCCCAGCCTTTTACTGTGAAGTGTGACTTCAGCTGGAGTTTTCCTGACCACTTCTGTTGGGTTTTTAAAACTGTGGTTGTGTAGTTTGTCTGGCTTGTTCTCATTCTTAGGTTGGTGTGGGAGTGGCTTGTGATTTTCTGTATCTTAAGCAACAGATCTTGAATTAGGATGTTGTCAGCGCTAACCTTGTACACTGTATAGTTTTCCTATTTACAGAAAGCCTTTGGTAGAGATGGGAAAGGAAAAGCTCTCTCTCCTCAGAATATTTTTTAAACTTGCTTAATCCATTGGTTTTAACATAGTCTGTACTTGATTATCTTATCAATATACTCACCACAACTCTTTATTTCTTTTCATGTGCAGTCCACTATTGTTAGTAAAATTTGTCTTACCAGTCATAAGTTTCTTTCTAATCTAAAAATCAAATGCTATCCATTAAATCTTCTTTACACAGTTGCAACGGTCACCTCTTTTTGGATGTGTCTCCTCTTTTCGTTCATTCCTGCCATACTTTTCTAATTGCTATTTTTCTGTCATAGGAATAGCATCCTTCTTCAATCCTTAAATATAAATGTTCCCCACAGCACTACTATAACTATCTTCTTTCATGGCATGTAGCACTTTGTTATTTATTTATTTAATTTTTTTTGAGACAGGGTGTCACTATGCAGTTCAGGCTGGCCTTGAACTCACTTTGTAGCCCAGACTAGCCTCAAACTATCAGTGATCCTCCTGCCTCAGCCTCGCGAGTGCACCATCACTCCTGACCAACACTTTGATCCTGAACTGTCTGACTTAAACCTCTGGCTTTACTGGCATGCTCTTGTGAAGGCCAACAAATTCATATCTTTAGTCTTCTGTATTCTGCTGAGTTAAAGCCTCCAATACCCAAAAGTGTGCCTATAAGAGGCAGTGCTAACAATGAAGGGCCAGTTTATGGGTAAAGAGACACTTTCAGCACCCTCGTGGACTGCCGTGTAACTTCTGTTACCTCTCTCTATTAATGCCATCGCTGTCGTTCCAGGCAAAGCCTCAGAGTCGCTTGTTTCTCAGCACTAAGGAGCTTTCACTTCGTGCCACCTCTAAATTTGTAGTATCTCCAACAGCATCCTTTCCTGCCCCTTTCCTGCAACTTCCTGCATTCTTTGCATGGCTTGGCCGCGTGCGGTCTGCGGTAAGCCCTGTGGCCAGAATCTTTATTTCCCACCTGTAGTCATTCTCAAAAATGAGCACAAATGCTGCACATTCCAAGAAAGCTTTCCTTCTCATCCTCTTCGCCACTGCCTAATGGAGCTATTTCTTATTAATGCCTTTAGCTCTCTCTTCCTACCAATTCTCTATTTTTTATTGTAGCCATTTAAGAAAATCCGGTGTGTCTATGTGCATTTCATGTTAGTCTTTGAATGTAATAAAAGGAAAACTATATCTTTCAGAAGCTGAAAGAGTTTTGATTAGATAACAAATAAACATTAACAGCACACTTTAAAACCTGTTTCCAAGAAACACTATATTTTATAGTCTCTGACACCTTCATCTGACTTGTATTTTACAGCTTTTCTTGCCTGTGTTCATCCCATATATTATTCAGAGTTAACAATATAACGTTAGCATATTTTGTTGTCATTAGTTGCATCTGTTGAACACGCAATGATACATTTGTACCAAGTGCTTCTCACAAAGCAATCAACCACGGGCAGCACGTGTGTTTTGTTCGGTGATTTCACAGCGAAGTTGTAAAAGAATGGTGGAAATTTCCCAAGCATAGATGAGTTTTCAGAAAGCTAAACTTCTATGTGCAGTGAGCTCTCATCCTTCCACAGTAAACACATACACACACACACACACACACACACACACACACACACAGAGAGAGAGAGCTAATGTTGATAACATAGAAAAGGAAAACATAGAAAAATCTTTACATTTGTTCCTCTCATGTTGCATGCCGTGTACCTTTGTGTGCTTGTGTCTTCACACTAGAAGACAAGGGAAAAGGAATTTGATAATGCTGTAGGCTACCTAAACTGTTTCCATGTTCCTTCCAGATGAGTTGGAGTTAACTGTTCTGACTTCATTTCAGCAAAATATAACTTACTGGTGGCCGGTCCCAGGTTGGATAAACTGTGATCTGCACTGTCTGCTTAGATTAAGGCTGGAAATATACCTGACTCTTGAGGCAGAGACAAAGACCGGATGATGAGAATGGTTATTTAGAAAATGTGCTTCAAGGGGCTGGAGGCATGGCTTAGAGGCACAGGCACTTGCCTGACAAGCGCAAGGTCCTGAGTTTGATTCCTGGTACCAAAAGAAAATGTGTTTTGAGAATTGGATCTAGATCACTTTTGAAAAAGTGCAGAAATGAGGAGAATCACATGGAAAATAATCTGGAAAAGTATTTAAGAAAGTGTAGATAGCCGAAGCTGCTTTACGGTGTGTAGTAAAGCTAGTGTGACACACAGATGAAATGGGAGCCTCTGCTTGGACTGAGGCGAGCGTTTACGACAACTCCTAAAACCCGTTGCATGTGCAGCTTAAAAGAACGCAGTGGGAGCTGGCAGTGTAATTCATTCATAGCAGGGCACTCGCCTAGCATGTGCAAAGCCCTGCTTCAATCTTTAGCAATACTAATAAAATAAAATAAAATAAAATAATAATTGTCGATTTTTTCAAAGCAGATGCTGGAGCTTTCAGGGGCCCACAAACGTTGAGAGGGGGACCAGGGTGTATCGTATGGGGGCAAGCTTTGGTCAAGCTATCTGAGGTCCTTTCTCAGTCCTATACCTTGTCAGCATTGGGGTTTGTGTAAAGCCACTAAAATCTGGACTTCTGCCATCTGTAAGTGGAAAGGATTGCAATAAATAATCTCTCATAGCTATTCTAGCTCTTAAACTGTTACATAATGGCCTATGTTTTTACATTGGCTTTTATATAAGAGATGCTGAAATAAGCGAAAACTCGGCTTTACTGCAAACAGTTACTTCAATTTTCTGTATTTTGAATCAAGTAGGGGGTGGAAGGCATTTAAAATAAGGCTGTGAAGTTGGATGTAGTGGAGTGTGCTTGTAATTCCAGCACTCTGGAAGGCTGAGGCAGAAGGATTGCAAGTTTCTGGAAGGCTGAGGCAGGAGGATTACAAGTTTCTGGAAGGCTGAGGCAGGAGGATTACAAGTTTCTGGAAGGCTGAGGCAGGAGGATTACAAGTTTCTGGAAGGCTGAGGCAGGAGGATTGCAAGTTTGAGTTTTACCCCGGCAATTTGGTGGACCCACCAGCAACCTCCAGAGAAGTGTCTCCCCTGAATCATCGGGGGCTCTAACCAACTCTTGCACAGCTGCACATCAGCTTTCACTGTGGGCCTGTTCTGCTTTCCTTGGTTTTCATGCTTTACTGTCCTGCTGTGAACAGGCCTACACTTGATTGATTTTTCTAATTAAGTTTAGCAGAAATTCTATCTAATATAGAAGTGGAGTTTTCATGGCCATCCTACTTTGTGACCTTTTCTCTCAAGGGGCTTGGGAAAAATTCCAAGTGTTGGGTTGGAAGAACCAGGAGCATCAGTATTGTCTTTTATTCTAGAATCTTTTATTCAAATAAGACAAGCTCCCCATTGTTCAAAACATTAACTGAAACGTTCCCCAGGTATGGTGCTGTACCTTGGAATGCAGTTCACCTGTGTCAGGAACCCTTACATGTCCCATTTGAATTGGATTGTGGGTGATTTCATGAGTATCCTAAAATGAATATGACAATTAGCATCTCATTTCTCCGTACCAACCAAACCTTTCTACAATATAAATTAACATTGAGAAAGTAAGTAAATAAAAGTGTTAACATTGAATCAGTATTAAGAACAGTTAACTTATAAAGTCAATGATTAGAGACAAGGTATTTTGTATAACAAACACTGATCATTTTTCAAATCTGACTTTCTAGGAAAAGAAAATTAGACAACACAGAACTTCTATTTAAACTTGGTCATTAGGATATTTTTAATTTTCCCATTGGAAATAATGTAGATTTATAGAAAGTGCTCTGTGCTCCAGTGGCATAAAACTTCTTTGATTTATATGGCAGCTTTGGTATGATGAATCTACAAGCATTATACCCCCATTTTTATATCCTAATATTTTATTAAATGAACTTGATATTCAGATCACTAGTTAAGAGGATTATATAGGATAAAACCAAAATTAAACCTTCTTGCTCTGGGATGTGAACTCTATTATATTGTCATTCAATAAAAGGGACCCTCACTGTTGGCATAGATACTGGTTTCTTGATACTCATTCATGTTCTTCAAATTGAAGTTGTTCTTTATTTGCAGAGTACCAAGCACTTGACATATATTAGAATTCCCTTTCAAAGGCTTTGATAAGTAATAAAAAATGTTCCGTAGGTATAAAATATTATGGGGCCTTTGTGAGTAGACATGATGAATTTGCTTGTCATCACCGTACTTCCTTGCTTCTGCCCCCATGACACTCCTGGACAGCACAGTGATCACTGCCCCTTGGTTGTGTGTCCCCGGAGCACTGATTGTGTGGGCTGCTCTAAAGTTGCCAACTAGGTGTGGGAAATTAATCTTTGTTGTAAGAAGTCGCCAAGATAACCAGGAGAAGAGGCATCATATCTTGTGTGAAGCAGCAAATCATTTATAACTTGAATGTGAGACTCAACTCATTCTCCTTTCAAAGTATGGATTTATGGGTGTCCGTCAAAGCCAAGCACTTTGTATATGTTTTTACCAATCCTTAATTAACCCTGTTTCATCACTGCTTCACCTTTTGTAGGTGAGATAACAGAGGCTCAGCGAACTTTGGAAGCTTGTCCAGTGTCACCTTGCTCCTAAGTGTTACACTAAGTAGTACTCGTGATAATCAAAAGGTATTCATTGCAGGCTGGGGGATTATGCTTTTCTAAGATTATATATATATATATATATATATATATATATACACATATATATCTTTGTTTAATTTTACAACACAGCCTTGAAATTGTTGGTATCAGTATTCTTAGTTTTCAAATGGAGAAAGCGGAAAAGTTTGGTTAAGACCTTGACTAAGGTCACAAGCTAGTACACACAGAGCACCATCTGTGTCTACAGCCTAAGCTCCTCACAAATCCGTTGCCTCAGAGCTTGGCTTCCAAGGGCACTGGATTCATGTGAACAGACCTTTCCAAACCAGGAAGTCTCTAAGAACCCCCCCCACACACACAATTTAAAAACCATCTTTGCAGAAGGGGAAAAAATAAGTGTACATGTGCAACATGTGCAGTGTGTGTGTATTGTGTTTTTATTTATGGACATGATATTAGGGATGTAAATGGTATACTCTGCAGCCTTCCTGCCTGCTTGAACAAAATTTAAGAGGCAATGGAGAAGTTATAATGTTGTGTGATCATGCATTTCATTACGTCACTTAAATGAAATGTATTCATCACTCTAGTCTAGTCGTTGAAAAATCAGGAATTTATTTCCTTCTTAAAAGTTTTATCAGGTTGCTTTGCCTAGCTCACAATCCAATCTGTGGACTCTTAGAAGACGTAACCACAGTAGTTAGGAAAGTCTGCTTTTTGCCCTACTTGCATATTTGCATCAAACATGGTAGAGGCATTTCTGATAAAACATAGCACAGAGTAGTACCTCAGTTCATGAACGTAATTCTTTCCATGATTCTGGCCACAAACCAAATTGGATGAGAACTGAATCACACTTGCCCGAAGGCCTACATTGAGCCTTACTATTGAACTTGATTCTGTTCTTGTCCAATTTGGTTTTCGACACAGGTCAGTTCTAATGAAGATTGGACTACAATTTTTGTAGACCTGCACTTAAAGGAAAAAGCAGTGAAGGCCACTTTATGGAAAGACATTTTTAAGACAGGGTTGATCATTCTGAATATGAAAACCTGGGAAAAATAAAGGAAGACTTCAATAAATAATAGATAGACATGTGGTCAGATTGAGTTTGGGGGAATTTAGGGGTGAAGGATATATTGTGATTGCCTGTTTATAGCAAAATCATTCCCATACTTACAGGTTCATCTGAGCCAATTCCCATTACAGAAATTGGATGAAAATAGATGATTTTATGGGGTAAAAGGAGTGCTTACAATGATGAGTATTTCCAAGAAGTATCTTTTTAAAATGCTTATCATGTTTATTTTAGAAACATGAGTATGAAAAAGTCAGAGAAGGAACTGCAAGAAATTGTTTTATATATTTTGAAAACAGTTATATATTTTAAAAACATTTTCCTATTCCCTCATGGGCTGTGGGACCCACCATACTTGGCAATGATATTTAATTTGAAGAGGTATTAATTGTATACATTCACACTTCAGTGATTAATGCATGAGTTTTTTTTAACGTAAATAAAATTTGCATGCTCAAATGTTTTGCTTTTTAATTAGTTATAAAACATTATGTAAAAATTTTAATATCAAAACCGAGAAACACAAAATGCTGAGTTTTAGATTTACCTCCTTACCATAGAGTATACTAAATTTAAAGAGGTCATAGAATTGCCCCAATATCCAACGAAAAAGGTTGTGGATCATGGCCGTATTACTTAAATGAAGAATTAATGTTCATTATATGTAACTTGTGTCTAGTACTGTAGCTTTAGCAAAGCAGGTGCCATTAGGTGAGGGGAACACCTGGTATATTTGATTACTGCAGGTGACCTCGCAATTGCCTTTAGACTTGACCTCTTTGCTTTGGGATACCTACAAGTTTGGGTTGTCTAGTTACAGAAATTTAAGATAAGTACCTACTACCCTTCTTAAAATACCTGCAGACTGCTCCTGTGTGCCCAGACCTCATCTATTGGCAACGTGAATGCTCTGTCCAGTAATGTAAATTTGAGTCCACTTTCTCAGGCCTTCATTTTTGAAAAAGAAGTAGAAATTACTTCTTAAAATATTACTTTAAACCATTGAAACAAAAATCCAACACAGGGGATGTCTAAGGGTAGAAGCAAGTTAAGAAACAAGAAAGAAGGAGGGAGAGAAAGACAGACAGACAGACAGAAAGAAAGAAAGAAGAGAAGGACCAGGAGATGAGATAAAGTGCCCAGTATTCTATTCCCCCCCAAATTGTTTCAACAGTGTACCTAGTTTTCACAGTTTCAGGATGAAAAAATGCCAGAAATATACTTAATTAGTTTGTCTTATTTTATACTAACTTTGTTTCTTGCAATGATTTAAAAAAAATTCTTCAGATAATAAACCAACATATGTTAGAATAGGATCTCATTAATTTGACTTCAGAAGAGAACAGAATTCCTGAATTAGTTGTGAATTTTTTTAAAATATGAAATTTTGATTTTGAAATTCATAAAGCACAAATAGAAGTTGTTGGGTTGAGAGATTACTTTAACAGAAAAGTTAAAAGTGTCTCAGCTCATGTAAGGCCTTATACAATATCAGAAACCCCAAATCTGGGCACAGTTATGATCAACAAGATCATAAGAAATATATTATTTACTATCTTGATCACCTCCATAGTTCCCAGAACTTTGCTGTGACTGTGGTTGTCTTAATCACGTTCCTTATCATGGAAAAACACCTGCCTCTCCAGCTTAAAGGAGGAGAGGTTTGCTTTGACTCAGTTTGAGAAGTTTGAGTCCGTGTGGGGCAAACACAAACGCGGAAACAGCCAAGCGGAACTGTCTGGGCAGAGGCAAGCTGCTCACCCCATGGCGGTCAGGAAATAGCAGAGGAAGGCGCAGGCGTGGAAAGTACTCCCTCCGCCAGAGACCCTCACTTCCGGCCATGCCCCAGAGCTCACCAAGGGGCCATTCCACCACGAGTGCAGTGCTCAGGGGCCAATCCCTTCCCACAGGCCCCACCCATGAGCACAGGAGGCCTCCCAGGGGACATTCTCAATCTAAACTGTAACGGGGCATTGAGAGTAAAGTCGTAGGAATGGGTCCTCCCTGTCCTTCAGCCCCCGTATCCTGTTGGTAGCCAAGGGCTGTAGATCCTTTCTCCAAAATCCTTCTGCAGTTGGTCTCCATTTTTTTCTTTGTACTTTTCAAATCATCTTTTCAAAAGGTAGTCTAAGTCATTCATGATTTTGCTTTCAGCCATTCAGTTGATGGCTCATACAACAGTTTTGATTTGCTCATTGAAGTTGGCAGACCCATGAGAAATCCTTGTCTTGACATATTTTATGTCTCAGCCCCTTGCCTCGTTCTCACAGACACAGCATCCAGCTGCCTTGGAATTCTCTGTGTTCCTCAAGTATGACTAGGTCCATTTTGATCTCCAAACATGTTCTTTGTTCTGGAACTTTCTTCCTGGTTCTCCTCAGGTGTTTCTCACGGAATGAGGTTTGCAACCCTGATTTTCATTACTACAGCACTGTATGACTGTGAGGCTATGTGGTGTGTGTCATACTTCCCTTGCTGGAATGTAAGCCCCAGGAGATCAGGGCCTGTCCTCTGATGTCACTCTGCCTTTGTGCCTGGAATGCCTGGAATGCGGCAGGACACCCCAAAGTCCTCCATGAACAGAAGGAATGAAGTAGAAGGCAATCCAGTGATATCAAAGGATGTATGACAGTCAAGAGTCTGAAAAAGAAAATGAAAATTCAGGATGAATTGAATTGTGTTAAAAGTCAAAAGATTCTCGAACTTTGGCTTTTAATTTTTGAATTTAACAAGCAGTTCACAAAAGCTCAGCGATTTTAGATATAAGAATAAATATGATCTAAACAATGGACCACAGCCCTAAAACCCACTCTTTAAAGTAATATGACAATAAAAAAAAATCAGTAGGACTAAAAAAGATAAATGCCACAGAGGGATCTGTTGTTTGTTTGTTTGTTTTTTTAATGTAGAACTGTATAGAATCTTAGACAAGCTCCTTAGTTTTTTTACCGCCTTGGCCTTTCCTGATATGTCACAGAGAAAGTTCTATAAATAGTTCTTACTGCAAAGTGAAGAGAAACACCTTTTAAAGACTGACTGACTGGGTTTTATTAAAAGCATTCTCAATTTTTGAGGAAATAAAGCTTTCTGTTTTCAGCCTACATGAAAACTTACTTATTTTCCTTTTATTTGCTTTTACAAATGGTTGTTGCAATTGGCTTTGGAATATGCAAATATTATCCTCATCAAGACAATTTGATTTTCAGTTCTGTCTTCCTTTCAGCTTCTCTTACAAATCTCAACTTTGTGATTTGGTCTTAAAGCACTTAGCTCTCTTTAGCCATAGATGTTGGCGTGTTCAGGATCTGGGTCTGCTCTTAGACATTGGACACAGCTATTTGCTCTTATTTCTTAGACTGCCCCTCCCCAACTGCATTCTAATTTTGAAATCCGATCTTCAGTACCTGATACTGCAAAAGTGGCATTCTGCACCAACCAGTACCTGGCAAATGTTTTCCTCTGGTCTATATGACCTTGTTACATGTAGCAAACAAAGTATTCATGCTTAATTAAATCCTGGACTTTGCATGAGGGGGAGTTCCCTTACCTGAACAATAACTATGTCCTAAATATTAATCTGAGAACAGTAGCGGGGTCATTATTCTTACCACAGCAAAGTCAATTACTCACCAGAAAAAAAGGAGACCACATTCAGTACATTGGGAGACTGCTAAACAGCTTTTGGGATAGCAGGTACCTCTCCACCTTCATGAGAACGTGTTGTGCAGCCAAGGCTTTGTCACCAAAGTTATTACTTTGTTTTTCCCTTATGTTGTGACCATTTCTACAGCCAATTATGTGCTGTGTTCATCAGGTGTCCACACTATTTCTGAGAAAACTGCCAATGTTACCCTTAAACATCATCACTGGATTAATGGAACAATGCTCTTGGTCTCCCTGGTCGGAATGACAGCACATGCACAACTTCCCAATCTGCTGACTTTGTGTGCATCTGTTTCCTGGTGCAGTCTTGCCTGTTGGGCTGGTCAAGAAGACGCGTTTGTTTGTTTATACATATGTGACTTAAGGCATCTAAGCAGCTGACTCTGAAGTAAGGACTGCTTGCTTCCCCTTGCTGTTTTTAAATTAATAAGAAACGGTGTCAATTTCCAGAAATTGTAGTACTATGCGATACAGGAAAGGAAAACACTTCAAGGAAGGTTCACTGGTCAGCTCATCTGGGAAGCCAGATTGAGTAAGAAGATGAAAACTATGGACCAAGGATTTAGCTCAGTGGCATGAGTGCCTGTCTGGCAAGTGCAAGGTCATGAGTTCAATCCCCAGCACCAAA
>RJWT010001842.1:0-19288 GCA_004365215.1 Cuniculus paca | reverse complement strand
TAGTTTTGTCAACCTACAAGTTCTATTTTTGCTTTCCATTTCTTTTCAATATCCTCTTCTAGTTCATTTCTTTTTTGTTTTTTGCAACACCAAAGACTGAACCCAGTTCTACCACTGAACTATATCCACAACTCCTCCTTTTGTTACTGTTTTGTTTTGGGACAGGGCCTTGCTAAGTCACTAAATTATGTGGGCAGACCTTGAACTTGGATTCCTCCTACCTCAGCCTCCCAGAGTACTGGGGTTGCAGGGGTGAGACACCATGCCTTGCTTGTAGTTATATTTTGAGGTAACTGAAATTGTGCCTTGCAGTTACTGCAGGTTTTCCTCCTGAACAGTAATCTAAAGTAATTACAGTATTATTTCTATAAATAAATAAATAGTACAATTATGCACTCTGTTATTTTTTATTACTTTCAAGTTGTACAAAAACTGATTCTACAGGCTGGGGTGTAGCTTCATGGTCAAGTGCTTGCCCGTTGTGTGCGAGGCTCTGGATTCAATGATAAGTGACAACAACAACAGCAAAAAAGCTGGATCCGCATAGGCTGCTATTTTTGGAGAGAGGAGGATCAGGCGGAGGAAGATGAGACTGTAATTGTGGCCTTTTTGTTCAAATTACATTTAAATTAAAATGCTCTGGCTAACTTACTCAGTTTTCTACAACTGAATTTTACTGGGACACTTCCATTCCCTTTCATTTGTATGGTCTGTGGCTGTTTTCATGTTGCCATGGTAGAACAGAGTGGTTGAGATCAAGATCACAAAGCTTGCAATCTGACAGTATCGCTACCTCTTTTGAGAACAGTTTTACTGATCATGGACTTGAACCACACATCAAAGCAGAAATTAGTATGCAATAATAATAAAGTACTGATAATAGAGTGATGTCGAGATGTAGAAAATACTGACACAAGACTTCAGTATAACTGAATGAAAAGCAACATGGGTGAAAGCCTTCTCATTTTAGGCCTTTCACAATCTATGTGACCATAATCCCCATCACTATAGTGTAATTTTGGGCAACCTCATAGAGACCTCCCCTTCTCTTCTGGAAGAAGAGAATTACAATTACTACTGGTGAATATATAGAATTTTCCTTTGTGTCTTCTTGAAGACTCTTAAGTTATTTGTTATCATAGCTTTGGGGTATAACTTTAAGTAGTGAACCACACTGGCAGCCTCTGGCAACATTCAAAATTTCCCCTTCTAATGTTTCATGATACCACAGCGTGTGTCTTGTGGTGAATTTGGCATCCTTATTTCCCCCAGTTCAGAAAATGAATTGCTCACTTTGTAGAGCCAATTAATTTACCTGCAACAATTGATTATACATCCTGAGAAAATAATGACACTGAGGAGAATGCAAAACAAATTATATAACAGTTCTAAAGGTTGAAATATAAAGCTGTATCTTGAGTGATTCATAAACCACCTGCCAATGAGCAGGAGAATTTGATTCTTGATTGTGTTTTAATATGAACTTGTGGACCGTATTTTGAGATGAACTAATCTTAGTTTATAAACTAAGCCTGATGGATCTAACTTGAAATGAATTTTGGATAATAAAAAACACATTAACTCAGGAGTCAGGTGAATGATCTATATTTGAATACTGGTACTGTCATTTTCTAGCACTTCAGATGAGGTAACATGATTGAAATATTTGGGCATTTTGACCTTTAGAGATAATAATACTGGTATCATATGGATTCTGTGAGGATGAAATATAAATAGAATTCCCAGGACTGTTAGGCATATAGTCAGGAATTACTGGGTGTGGATTCTTTACACTTTGTTTTGTATTTTCTAAAAGTAGGAAATAGTTTGAAGACCCACCAAATTAGGATTTTTAGTATTGTTGGTGAACTGAATTAAAACTGTTAAGTTCCAGTAACAAACAACTGGCAATAAATGTGTTAGTAATTGTGTGAATGATTTCCAAGCATGACAGCAACAAAAACCAAAGGGAAAATATACCAGAATGGCAATGCATATAAATTCAGTGCAGGCTCTGATCAGCAAGGCTCTCTTGGTTCATCTGAGTACCTTTTGTGAAGAGATGCAGGGATCTCTTCCCATGAGATATTCTTAGCAATCAGGAGTTTTTAAAAAAATATTAATTTTTATGATAACATTTTAATGCTATTTCACTATTTATAATGATAAATACTTTATTTTGTAATGATCATTTTCATTGAATATTTTCATCTAAAAGTCATTTGCAGATCTGAAAAGATGTACTTTGAGTATGTGTGTGCACGTGTGTGTGTATTTTATCATTAGTATTTTTGAGGGATATTGGTTCATGGTATTCTGATATTTTAGAAAAAGCAGCAGCATGGAATGTAGTAATACCAAGTACTAATAAAACAGATTTAGACATGGCTTCTGTCATGGTATTTGACTCTTGTGGAATCAAACTTGACCAGATGACTTACAGAAATAGAAATTAGTAGCTCATTCTAAGGATATTTTAGAGAAAATACCTTATTTGAAAAGTGTTAAAAATACTGAAGTCCAGTACTGCAGTACACTGAATTGTGTGTGTTAAGGAGCGTCTCCAGTTGTTCGGCTCCTTTTATAATTGGCAATTTATCAGAATCTTTGTTTTCTTTTTACTGAAAATGATATATGATGGCATTCTGCTTTCCAAATGGGAGAAAGTCACGCTTCCTCCTCTCGCTCTGTCTGTTGCTATAGCCGCCCTGCGCCCTGGTGTCTCTGGATTGGCTGCGGCCTCGTCCCCTAAGCTCCCATCAGGCAAAGCGTCTCCCAGAAGTCTGAGCGGCAGCGGCAGCGTGCGCCGCCATGTTCTGCACGAAGTTGAAGGACCTCAAGCTCGCCGGGGAGTGTCCCTTCTCCCTGCTGGCCCCAGGCCAGGTGCCGCAGGAACCTGCGGAGGAGGTGGCAGGAAGCTCAGAGCCCCGGGAGGCTGCGGCACCCGTCTGCCAGGATATTCCCGAGAAGAATGTGCAAGAAAGTCTGCCTCAAAGAAAGACCAGCCGCAGCCGGGTCTACCTGCACACTTTGGCGGAGAGTATCTGCAAGCTGATCTTCCCAGAGGTGAGGGCTTCCCTGTGGAGATCCTACTGGTACTTTTAAATTGTAAAAAAAAAAAAAAAAAAAAAAAAGGATTTTCTAAGTGCAATTTAGAGGCCTCAAACTCATAACAATCGTCCTGCCTCAGCCTCCCCAGTACTGGGATTACAGATGTGTGCCACCACACTGGGCCTCACTTCTAGGAGTATAATAAATATAGACTGTTTTCTTGAAATGTATGAAAACACTTTTAAAGTCATGTTGTAAACTGTGTTTAATCTCATAACACCATAATTCTTGTCAAAGGGATCCTGCAGTCTGGCATACTTTATGACCAACTGCTTAACACCCTGTAGCCTCAGCTCTCTCAGCTGTGAAATGTAAGTAACACTATCTCTTAGCATTTTAGTGTCAACTCAAGTTATAGACAGCTCTCACTATACCATGAGTCCTCAAGAGTAGTTATCTATTTTTAAATTAAATTCATTGAAGAATAATGTATTTCCTATCAGGCTTTCCACTTTTAATTTCAAAGAGCATCATATATCCCTGACCCATTTGCAGAAGTGAGTGTAAAAATCTCCATTTTCCTTTTGGCTCTTTGTCTGAAGACTCTTCACAAACCAGGCCTGATCTGTTCTCTTGGGCCATAGTTATGAGCCCGTGATTGCCAATGTCTCTGTGTTCGTGGCCCTGACGTTTGTTGAGCTCTGTAGCATAACTCCATTTTGAAATGGCGAGCACCTTCATTTAGTCTCTCACAAAGAGAACTCTGGGAACAGTAAAATCCCTTAAGAGAACAACTGTTTTAGGATTTGGTGGGCAATGCAGAAAGCTTGCCTTTCCCTGCAGAGCTAGAGAGAAGTTGAAAATCCTTATGTTGTGTTCCTCTCTCTATCAGTGTCCAGTTTTATATAAATTCATTTAATATACAAGAGTGGTCATTGACATAATTAGAATTCAGTGATAATATGCTGATAATTTTTTATTGATATAGAACGGACATTCTACTTTCTGTAAAGTACCAAAGCCCACCCTCACTTACTTTTAGGACAAAGGAATTTCAGAGAAGTTCTCAGGAAGTTCTGGGTGAAACAGCACTGAACTGAGTTCCATGACTAGAGTGGTAACTCCTCAAAATAATACGGGCTGCAGTGCCTGAGAAAGAGGAGACTTGAACTGAAGCTTGAGGGAAGGAGCAACTGGATTTAGCTGAAAGTTGAAATTTTATTTCAGTATGACATCATGGCATCAGTAGTTTGGCTAATGATCTTTGAGATGAGAATACTCAATTATGCTCATCCCAAGCCAGCCATCAGGTTTGGCTGGGATGAGGCAGATTGCCTTGCCCTTGGGGGCATCTGGGAAGTCGCCAGCACTGTCATGCCCGAGGGCAGAGTGAGACACACAGAGATGAAGTGTCATTGTGGGGAGGCTGGATAACCCATGCTCCGTAAGCTCCTCAGGCCTAGGGTCTGGAAAGAGCTACTAAGGGAGCACTCTCCATAGTGGTAAATGTAGCAAATCAGAATCCGCTTACTGAATTGAATCACTTGGATTGGCTGCCCTTTCACAAGTGACACTGCCCCACTCATGGGGCCAGTAAGCGTCAGAGCCCTGAAGAGACTGTCAGGGTCTGTATGTGTTCTAGAAAAAAAGAGTATTATAATTTATCCTTGTGAATTAGAATGTTCTTATTCTAGAAAACATAAAAACTGTATAAATGTGAAAACCTAACTGAGACAGTGACTGATCCATAAACTATAACAATGAAATTCTACTCATCACAGTTTAGCAGTGTTGCTTCAAATAGCAGTTATTCTTGAAATACTCATCTGTGGTGTATTCATGACCAAAGAATTGGTTTTAACAAGAACTACCTACTTATTCTTCATCAAATCCACTATTATTTCCAGTGGTTGAATTTTCTTTCAATATATGTCAAATTTTATTCTGAACTTTATACATATATATATATATATCAAAAACTTTTGCATAACTGGTTGCATTAAAGCAGTCTTACTCTATTTAATTCCATTATCTTCCTTGATTAGTGGAAACTCTATGACAAATGCAAATAGTTATTAAGAAAAAGGGATTTCCCAGTATTGAACATAGCCAGAAGATTCTCCCCTTTCCTCTGAGTGAACTATGAAGAGAATCACTGGTTATACAATCTACACAAACATATGCATAGAGTACACAAACATATGACTAGAATACGAAAAGTAGCAGTATTATTTATCAGCATTTTATTTCTTAATTAGCAAAGACAGTCAAGGAGACATTTATTGCCAGCATGTAAGTGTAGAAGCTTTATATCCAAATATATTGCAAATATATTAGACAAACTCATGAAATAGAAATCAGAGAGTATCAGTATTAGGTGAAGATGATTAGCTCAAAGAAAGGAATTCGGTATACGTTCAGATAAATCCTAGGTTCCATTTAAATAAATGATCAGTTAATATTCACGTCAGAATTGATTGAAGGTCAAATAAGGGGAGAGGTAGAGAGTGAACATTCTGGAGTTTTCTAGAGTAGATGATACAAAGCATCAGTGTGAATGTGTAGTTAAGGGTGCTTAAGTCGGCTGGGTGTAGAGCTTATGTTTATGAAAAGAACAGAAATTTATTTGGCTTGAACCAGGCTGCGACTGAGGTACTGGGAGGTCATCCAGATGACTTCCTGAGCTCGAGGAGGTGAAGCTGCAGACTCCTATAATTAAGAGCAGATGACGTGAACCAAGCTGGACTCTTCTGTGTGATGCAGACCCAGCTTTCAGTGAGGCCAATGTCAAGAGCAAAGTCCGTGGGCAACCATGCAACCAAACTCACATCAGCTTGAGCTCATTTCTTCCCAAGTTTGAAAAGACATGGAACATTAGCCCCAGTTCCCAAGAGCTAAATTCAGTAAACTTAATTATTCAAGTAATAATGTTTCTGCCTCTTAATATGAAATCTTAAGGATGAATTTTTTAAAATGTGCATTTTCTGACAAATTGTTATGTAAGGAAATTCTAGAAACATTTCTTTTCAATTTCTAGTTTGAACGGCTGAACCTTGCACTTCAGAGAACACTAGCAAATTATAAAATAAAAGAAAGCAGGTAAGTTGAATGACTAGCTGCCTAACTCCCAGTTCCAGTTGTTCACGTTGATAGAAAGAATCAAAATCCACTGGATGTGTAGACTTTTATTGATTAATATGGTGTGCTAGAAACTGGAACAGATGTTTCAGCTGCTATTAATTTGAAAGTGCCTTTATTTCTCACATCTTACAGATGACTAAACTCAGGTTTATTCGCAGTAATTAGGGTTTCATAGTTGTTTCAGAAAAGGCACAGCCGGGGTTCAAGTCTGAGCTTTGTAGAGTCTTGGTTTTATTCATGTTACCGTATATTCTTCTTCAGCAAGCTCCTCTAAAGCCTATTCTGTCATCCGGAGGGATCATGTCCATGATATTTGACAGGTAAGGCACAGAGCCCCCAAAATCAAAAGATTCTTTTTCTAAAGGGGGTTTCCAGAGATCCAAGTGGGATACCAGCAGACACCCAACCCCAACACATCAGGAGAAGGGGCAGGTTAGAGGAGGAAGGACTCCAGGCTCAGGGGGAAACCATCTGTCAATCCTAAGGGAAGAGGTTCTGTATTTCACAACCAGCTTGGTCTTCCTGGTGAATACCGGTTCTGCTTATCTTTTCTACCTTGCTTTCTGTTGTAAAATTTTTCTTGAAAAAGGTTTTTCTGAAGTTGCTTCATACAAGGTGACATTTTAATAAAATATTCACATACATGTAACTTGGCTCATTTACTCCTAGTGGAAGAACAGAGTGACCTATTTTTGATTGTCTGAGGTTTAGGTTTCAATAATTATTCAATTTGTGAAAAATGGAATAAATGCTTGAGTTCAAATTTTCAGAATAGAACAAACCAGTCCCACCATGAGAGAGATTTGATGAATACGTTCATCTCTCTCAACCCGTGAGTAGATCATCGGCCCTGTGGATTATCTGCACTTCATTTTCCTTGCTAACCGGCCCCAGACTTTAGGCAGCAGGACCAAGCCAAGAAGGGGTCACAGATGTGCCCGAGGAGAGTGTGAACTGTGTGTCTGACAGAAGCTTTATGTGAGAGATATGCAAAGCATTCCAGAATGCCTCTGACCTTAATCCTCATCAGGTTGATAAGATAGCCACAAGTCACTCTTGCTCTGCTACTGTGGCTGTCTGCTGAAGTCCTTGGCAGCCAGTTCTCCCAGAATTTATTCTCAGGGCTCTGTGTTCTGAAGTGTTCTGATGTCTACATAGAGATACGCAGTGAGGCTGTGTGTCCACTGGTGTCTCTCTTAAATCTCAAAACTTAAACAAACAGTAATCATTTCATTTGGAAATCTTAAGAAACCTTTTACCACTTCCCTGATTTATTAAAGAAAAAGAGTTGTTTTGGCTTTTAAATGATAGTCGTTCAGTTGCTGACATCAGATTTTTCCTCCGGAAGCTGCCTGCCTTGTGCTGAGCGGCCCCTCTCTGCTGGGCTTATTTTCTTCTTGGTCGTCTGCGCTGGTTCAGGTTCTCTCTCTCTTGTGCTCCCACCGGCAAGTCAGCTACCATTTCTGCTGTGCTGCTTGCCAAGCGTTGAACACACCTTAACCACATTTTAGACTGATCCAAGTAGTCTGGCCTTGAAAAAATATATTACACAGTAATTGGATCTTGAATGAAGGACTGGAGCCCGCTGCCAGCCCTGTTTTTAAGGGGCTGAGTTGAGTACAGTCATTACAGCTTGTTTGGCTTGGTTACTCAGCTTTGTTTTTTTCTGCCATTTCTTTGATCCCATCATTCTGTAATGACCACATGAGTGAGTGTGTGTGTGTGACACATACGTGCATTTGCTCTGCCTGCTTGCATTTCTGAAGATGAAGGCAGGGAATTTTACTGATACTGCTGTGTGCTGCTTGGATCAACCAAGTCCTACTCACATCTCGTGCGCTGGGAGGTGGACACATTAGATTGAGGGTTGCTCTCATTCCTTAGAAAAAGGAAGTTGTTGCTTAGATGAGAAAAAGGAGCAAACCTAAAGATTAAAAGAAATGTCTAACAAGCAGTTTGGGGATCTCTGGATCCGAGCTGGATATAGTAACTTGGAACGATCCTCAACAAACTGAGATGCAATATTTCTACCTAGTGTTTTAGTTGTAAGCAATATGCCTTCAAATGACAAAGTGACGGACTGAGCAGTTTTCCTTCTTGAAAATGTTTTCTTCTATAACAAACATTATGGTAGCCAATGCTGTTTTGCTAGTATCTTGAAATTCTGTATTTCATACACTGTTCTGCTTTGTTTCGTTTGTTTTGTTTTGCTTTGCTTCTATTGTTTTAGTTTGTTGTATTTTGTTTGATTTTACTTACCCCTGATGGTATGGGCAGGTATATTGCAGATAACAGGAGGCATTATGGTAGCCTTATCGATTGCTTTTTACCCTGTTTAAAAGTCATGTACCATGTTCATTGCCTTGTTTTGATTGATTTTACTGTTTTGTTTGGTTTGGTTTGGTTTGGTTTGGTTGTATTCTTTTCAAACTAAAACAAAAAGAATAAAAACAATGACACAGAATTTCAAAACAACATAGTAGGAGATTAACAATGGTTAATATATTGTGTATTGTTAGTTTAAAGTAGTTGTTCAGAGTACAAGATTTAGGAATGAAAAAAAGGATCAAACAAAAAATAAAAAAAAAGAAAATGTTTTCTTCTTAAACTTCTCAACAAGTACCAAGTATTATTGAAAATTTAGATGTATGCCTTTTTGTAAACATGGCTTATCTAATGGAAAATTGAATCAGAAATAGTCTTTGGTGCGCAAATAGTAGTATAGTACATTTGAGGGTAATTAGTCATTATTGTCAGAAATTACCAAACAACAGTTTGGCAAACATGAATCACCAAGTTGTCCATTTGAAATTATTGAAAGCTGTTGATCAAAATGTGTGTTACTATGTTACCAACTTCTCTACTGTAGAAGGCAGTGCAGTAATATTAAAGAATAAATTTTTGTTACTAATTTTTTTATACAAGGCTAAGGGTGAAAGTTTAATAAAAGTATTGCCTGAAAGATAAATATATAGAATCTTAAAAGCAAGAAATAGTATACATTTGCTTTAGAAAAAAATACAGAACCGTGGTACTTAAAAGTGAGATCCACCTGTCTGTAGATTTGCCTACTTGACTCGATGATTAGGATACCTCTGAGAATTTGTTTTTCTGTGTCTCTATCTGTGTCTCTGTGTCTGTCTGCCTTCTCTGCCTTTCCATCTCTCCCTCTCCCTCTCTCTCTTTCTCTCTCTCTCTCTCTCCCTCTACCCCCCACCCACTTCCAGTGCTGGGGATAGAACCCCAGGGCTCACAGAGCCTGTGGGGGATGGGGAGAGTGCTGTGCCCCCTCTCCACTCCCCTACCCACTCTCAGCCCCGCTATCTCTTCTTGCCCAGTACACACTCCTGTTTATCTGACCCTGTGGGCTGTCTTAGTCTTGGCCAATTTGAAGAGAACTTCAAGCCAAGGCATGGTGGCTCATGCCTGTAATTCTAGAACTTTGGGAGGCTTAGGCAGGAGAATGTCATGCAGTAAGACCTTGTCTCAAAATCAGAATTGTAAGGGCTGGGGATGTAGCTCAATGTGAAGGCCCTAGGGTCAGTCCTGGTTACCACGATAAGTAGGTAGGCAGGTAGGTACATAGATAGATAGATAGGATGTATGGAACTTCAAAAGCAAATGTGCTTCATCAAAATGTGGAAACGCTTTATATTGAGTATATTTGGAGTGTTTTCAAAGTTGTTTTGGACGTACCTGTCACCACTGTTTTCCTGCAAAATCCTAAATCAAGAATTCCCCTGGAAAACTGTCATCATTTCTGTATAATCTACATAATCTGAATTTTTAGCCTTCCATTGTCTGCTTATAACTTAAGATAAATGAATTATTTCCAGGAACTCCTTGGATACAGAAGACTTTGAGAAAATAATTGCAGATCAAGCAATTGCATCAGGTAACAGAATTTTTTAAGTATATGTAATTAGGACTCATACCCCATATCTGCAGAACTGATATTTTCTCTAAAATTACTCCTGTCAGTTTGCTGATGAGTTGTATGAAGTGTTCCATATTACTAATTGTGTTCCTGTAAAGAGTAACTCTTTTGTGTGCTGTATGTCTCTGTTTGACCTCAGACATTTCCTCCTTCACCATATTTATTTGCTGAGAAATAGAGAAGGCTAGATGGAAGACTGACTCACACACTCACAGACTTTGACTTTGAAGCTAAGTGTTCCTCATTTGTACATTAAACATTCTGCTCAGCAAGGTCAAATAAAGACTGGTTGTTAAAGTTGAAAGCAGTCCTGACAAAAAGGGTTAGCAGTCTTCTCATATTAATGATTAGTTTGGGGGAAAAATAGAGTTGAAGTTTGAGTGCATGGACCAAGAGGTTACATCTTTCTAAAAGTACGAGTATATTATTACTATTATTGCTTACATATATTGAACCCTTCCTAGAAGCCAGATGTAATTTTAAGCATATCTCTACTATCACAATAGTGCCTACATCACAGATGAGAAGAAACAGATACTTAGAATGTAATGAATAAAAGAAGTTTTGAAAGAAGCTATAGAAAATAAATATTTTAAGCAAATATTCATTCAGATAACATTAAATAATAATGTTTCCTGTTTTACTCAGGAAGAGAAAAACTTTATAGCCATCTCTAGAAAAAAATGAGTTGCATTCATTTTAAATTAATTCCAGGCTCTGACATTTAAATTCCAGGAAACCCTTTGAGGATGACTTGTCTTTTTGTTAACAGAAAGTCTGAGAAGGCTTGTTCTGAAATGGATTGAATTCTAGACTTCTAGCTTTGTATTGTTGTTATCTGGTCTGAAGAGTGAGCCCTCGGGCTCCTTCATGCTCAGCAAGTGCTCTACCCCTGGGCTGCACCTCAAGCCCTTCATCCTGGAATTCTAACTGATCTTTTGTAGCTGAGGTTAAGAGAAATAAAAAGTAATATTTTGTATTCCATTGGTCGCTTTTCTGGAAATCATTTATTCAGAGTTACTAGAATTTAGGAAGCTAATCTGTGTTGGTAATTTGAATGTAGGTGTCTGATTGAGGTTGGAACTCTTTAAGATACAAAGGGAAGTGAGCAAGCAGGTTAACCGGGGCTGGACTTCGGAGGAGCAGACCTCTGCCAAGACACATTGATATGGCAGAAAGTGTGCTGTGTGCTTTCAGGAGTTCCTGAGGAGCTCATCAAAGAATCGCTGGGTGAAGAACTTTTTAAACTATGCTATGAAGAAGACGAACACATCCTTGGCGTGGTTGGAGGCACTCTGAAAGATTTTTTAAATAGCTTCAGCACCCTTCTGAAACAGAGCAGCCACTGCCAGGAAGCAGAAAAGAGGGGCAGGTTGGAAGACGCCTCCATCCTATGCCTGGATCAGGATCATGATTTCTTAAATGTTTACTACTTCTTTCCCAAGAGAATCACAGCCCTGATCCTTCCCGGCATCATCAAGGCAGCTGCTCGCGCACTGTACGAGACCGAAGTGGAGGTGTCCCTAGTGCCTCCCTGCTTCCGAAGTGATTGCACTGAATTTGTCAACCAGCCTTACTTGTTGTACTCCGTCCACGTGAAAAGCACCAAGCCGTCCCTGTCCCCAGGAAAACCCCAGTCCTCGCTGGTGATCCCTGTGTCACTCTTCTGCAAGACCTTCCCCTTCCATTTCATGTTCGACAAAGATCTCACCATTCTGCAGCTCGGCAATGGCATCAGGCGGCTGACGAATAGGAGGGACTTGCAAGGGAAGCCTCATTTTGAGGAGTACTTTGAAATTCTGACGCCCAAAATCAACCAGACCTTCAGTGGGATCATGACCATGTTGAATATGCAGTTTGTCATACGTGTGAGGAGGTGGGACAACTCTGTGAAGAAATCTTCAAGGGTAAGGGCAGCATGCCTTATTTTTAAAATAAAGTAAGTTAGGGGCGGGGGATTTAGCTCAGCACTGTAAGTGCCTGGCAAGTGTGAAGTTGTGAGTTTGATCTCTGATACCCCCCCAAAAAGTTATTACGCATTTAAGGACTAAACACCAAAAGGTTACAATGTGTATCACTCCAAATGGGCTGACAATACATTTATGTCTAAAACCACTCTAAAATAGCTGAAAACCTGGAAAAAATTTCAGTCCTTTCTGCATTCATTTGCTTGGTTATTTGACTCATTACTTCACAAATATTTTTTGCATGCAATCTGCCTTTTAAAATCTCTACAGGATATTTTAAAACTAAAATAGTAAATGTTTATATTAAAACCTGTTTCCAATTCAAAGTAATGTTTTACAATAAACAACAAAAACTACATCTTGCCTTTTTAATCAACACTTAATAAGCAGAGATATAAATAACTTGTTTGATTAATTGCTGTATGGGGATAATATATTTTATAATACAGTATCAAGGTAGAGAATTTTGGAAATTAATCTCAGGAAGGAACTTTAGAAAAAAATTATTTTATCTTGGCAATTATTTATTCTGTGCTAACACAGTTGATAGCATAAGCTGGGCTAAGAGAGCGGTTTCAGACTCATTCCAGCAGAAGTGCTGATGGTTCTGACAGTGAAAAGCTCTTTAGTATTTTTTTTTATTTTGAAGAGAATAAAGCTGAAAGAAATAAAACAGAATAGAGTCAATCAAAACAAAACAATGTATGTGATACAAGACTTCAAAACAAGATAAAAGGAAACCAAAAATGGCTACCATGATGCCTCTTGCCAGCTTCAAAATAACTTCCCATACCATCAGGCACAATAAAATCAAACAAAACAGAACAGAATAAAACCAATCCACACAAAATAATGAAAGCAATACAGGACTTCAAAGCAAGACAATGGGAATACAACAGTGGCTACCATAATGCATCTTACCATCTTCAAAATAGCTGCTTATACCATCACACACAATAAAATGAAAACAAAGTCAAATAAAATCAATCAAAAGAAAACAAAGCAATACAGGACTTTGAAACAAGGTAATAGGAAACCAATAATGGCTACCATAATACATTTTGTTATTTTTGAAATAGTTGTCCATGCCATCCAATATAATAGAATCAAACCAAACAAAACAGAATAAAACCAAACTAAGAACAATAAAAACAATATAGGGTTTCAAAACAGGATAATAGACTAACAATGGCCACTGCCTTCCCATTTTAGACATTTCCTCTCCTTTCACTTTCACATTATCTATTAGGCATTTTGGATCCCACCAGCTCCTTTAATTTTTTACACTATGGGGACAACACGATGTTCACCCGTGTAACTCTGAACCACTTCAACCATGAGCGTGATCTCAAGTTGTATCCATTTACCTTCAAGAGCCTTGAGGTTTTCTTCCTTTATAGCTGAGTAGCTTTCCATTGTATAGAAATGCCATATCTTTCCTTTCCATTCTGCAGTTGATGGGCAAGCTATCCCTACTTTTTTTCTGGTTCCCTGGCACATAGAGCATTGTTTTCTCTCCTTTGACATTTAGTCTATGAATTTCCTTTTGAGTTTAATGTGTTTCTTGAATAAAGCATATTGAGGGATCTTGTGTCCTGATCCACTCTGCCTGTGTTTTTTTTTGTTGGTGAGTTGAGGCCATCTACATTAATGGTTATGGCCAACACACACTGGCTCATCTCTGCCATGCTATTTTCCTGCTGTTGGCTGCCTACTTTTCCCCTCCATTCACTTGTCTGCTTTGCTGGGTGATCCCCCTTTCCCGCTGTTCCTGGAACTGTGGTCTTTTTCTGTCTCTCTAGAATGTCCTTCAGTATTCTTTGTAGGGTTGGTTTGGTGGTCATGAATTCCTTTAGTAGTTCTTTATCGTGGAAGTATCTTGTTTCTCCATTGATTTTGAAAGATAGTTTTGCAGGGTACATCAATCTGGGTTGGAAGTTGTTTTCTTTCAGGACTTGAAATACTTCACTCCAAGCTCTTCTTGACTTGATGGTTGGTGTTGAGAAGTTTGTTGTGATTCTGATGGGTTTTCCTTTATAGGTGATCTTTTTATTTTTTCTGACAGCTTTTAATATTCTGTTCTTGTGTTGAATTTCTGGGATCTTGATTATTATATGTGTGTGTGTAGATTCATTTTGGTTATGGCTATCTGGAGTTGTATATGACTCATTTATCTGTGTATCATGTCCTTTTCCCAGGTTTGGGAAGTTTTCTGCTATTAATTCTGTAAATAGAATTTTAATGCCATTTGTGTTGACCTGCTTTTTCACTGACAGTTATTCTTAAATTATTTTGCTTATCATCATCTTGCAGCTGTTGAATTGTTATTTCCTGATTCCTTATTATTTTTAAGAGATCCTTCCTTTCATGGTTGTGAGCTGCAAACCTGTCTTCAAGGTCTGAAAGTCTATCTTCAATTTCTTTCAAGCGATTTTGCCTACTTTGAATGGAGTTTTTAATTTCCTGGGTATCTCTTTGAATCTGTTTCATGCATTTGAAATCTCTCTTACACTGTTCATTCAAGGTTTCCCTCATTTTCCTATGCTCCTCTATTTTTTTTATCTATGTCTTCTTTAGAGATGCTTAGCAATTCTATTTTATTTTTCATTTCTTCTTTTACCTGAGATAGTACTTCTGTTCTGATTTCTTTTATAGCCTCATGAAGTTGTCTCTTTACTTCAGTTGCCATCACTGCAGAAACTTCCGGTGTGCATCTCCCAATCTCTTCCATGTTTTCATCTCCTGGACTTGTTCTGCTTGGGTGGGAGTCCAGGGGCTGCCTTTTGCTTCTTCATCTTGACATTTTCCTGGGTTCTTTCAAACAAACAGGTAGTGGGGTCCCAGGTACTTGCTGCATTGGCTATAATTTCTCCAGACCATGACTATTTGGTTCTTCTGGCCAGTGCTGGCTACAGGTATTGAGTGGTGCCACTGGGTGCACTGGTGCAGGGCAGCCTTCTGTTTTTCCCAGCCCTTGCTGGCTACATGGGGTCGAAGGCTGCTGGAGTGCACATGGGAGCAGGGCCTGCCGCTGCCTTCCAACATGAGCTGGTTACCAGAGGACAGTGTCTTCTGATCTAATATTTTTTTATCCTGAAATAACCTAAATGTTTTTAAAGGTGGCTAATGCACAAAGATACCCATTTCAGCAAAATATCAAAAACACAAAACCTATAAATTTTTGTTTGCAGCAAAATAAAAACCATTTTATGATTACTGTTGCCACTAAACAATGTATTTTGGTCAAGCTCCTGTACTGTTAGATACAGAGTGCTCTCTTGAGCTTTTCTGGAGATTTTGTGCTATTCCCATGTGGTCTTCTTTCTTTAACCAGGGTCCTGCTGCTTTCAACCTTTGCTATAGTGGACACACGTGTACACGTGTACATGTGTGTCCATGATGAGAGTATGTTTTTCAAAGCACACTGGGTGAAATTCATTTTGCTGCCTGGTTTGAAATTTTTTTGCATTGTAGAAGGCAGGGCTAGTTAGGTCCTTAAAGTTGAAATGGAAATTTAGCCTCTTCTACAGGATCCAGCTTCTCACTCTGGAAGAATAACTGCTGTAAGATAGCTCTGTGGTGCCACTCATGGCAAAAAGAAAAATGGTAAGGCAAAAATCTTATCTTTGGAGATACTTTAACTTCTGTACCTGCCAGATGGGGTGAGTAGATCATAGGAGGACAGAGGAGAAAGAAGATAGCTAAAAGTATGGTGGCCCATGTCTGTAACCTCAGCACTCTGGGAGCCTGAAGCAGGAGGATCACGAGTTCAGCTATGCAGGACCCTTCTTCCTTATCCTCCTTCTCTTCCTTCTCCTCCTCTTCTTCTTCCTCCTCCTCCTTTTCCTCTTCCTCTTCCTTTTCCTCTTTCTCCTCTGCCTCCTCCTCATCATAAAATCTGGGTATGTAGCTCATTAGGAAGACTGAGCTACTGGGTTCAAGCTCCAGTACTGCCAGTATTCCAGTAAGGAAAGGGAAGGAGGAAGAGAAACAGAAGCAGAAGCAAGAGGAGGAAGAGGAACATGAAAAAGGAAAAAGCAAGTTAAAACAGGAGAAAAAGAAAGGGAGGGAGGGAGGGATTAGGGAGGAGGAATAAAGACTGTTCTTTTTTCCTTTCTTAGTTCATGTTTGTGATACATGTGAATACATTCATCATGGGGAATTGTTAATGCACATATCTCATTTTGGTCTTTTCATTTCCCCATCTCCTTCCTCTCCCTCCATCCTTGGATCCCTTTTCCATCTGCAAAAGATCTACCTGTTTTCATGAGTACCACAAATTACAAAAAGAAATGTAACCTCAGGTTAGTTGAATGATAATATCAATAGACTGCAGGAGCAAAAGTATCAGCTTGCTGCTTACAGGAAAGCCTTGAAGCAAGAGTGTTCTCTGCACTGTTCACCATGCATCAAGATTTCTGTTTAGTGAATATTTCATTGCATCCTGCCAGTGTCTGCATGCGTTTCAGATCTCACAGCAAATTGGAATGGTAAGAAAGCAGGTGGGAAAGAAAGAGCTTAAGCACACAAAAACATTAGTGCTGTATTCACTTCCTCTCGTTTCATCTCAGAAGGGTGCTGGAGACTTGAATTAACTACAACAATTGGACTCCTTTGCATTGTAGGTTATGGATCTCAAAGGCCAAATGATCTACATCGTTGAGTCCAGTGCAGTCTTGTTCTTGGGCTCACCATGTGTGGACAGATTAGAAGATTTCACAGGACGAGGGCTCTACCTGTCTGACATCCCCATTCACAATGCGCTGAGAGATGTGGTGTTGATTGGGGAGCAAGCTCGTGCACAGGATGGCCTGAAGAAGAGGCTGGGGAAGCTGAAGGCCACCCTGGAGCAGGCCCACCACGCCCTGGAGGAGGAGAAGAAGAAGACGGTCGACCTCCTGTGCTCTATATTTCCCTGCGAGGTTGCGCAGCAGCTGTGGCAAGGGCAGGTGGTGCAAGCCAAGAAGTTCAGCAACGTCACCATGCTTTTCTCAGATATTGTGGGGTTCACCGCCATCTGCTCCCAGTGCTCACCGCTTCAGGTCATCACCATGCTCAATGCTCTCTACACGCGCTTTGACCAGCAGTGCGGAGAGCTGGACGTCTACAAGGTAAGACTGTCTCACTTGTCACACAAATGAGAGGCTTTCTCTGCAGGGCCCTGCAGGCTGCATCCTGCGAACAGAATTGTGCATTAATTATGTGGGTGTTCTCCAGCCAGAAATAGCTCCACAGCGGCTCAGAGACAGAGCTAATTATCCCCGGAAAGGACTGTCGTATTGTCTTCTCAAAGAATCAGCGCAGAATGGAGGGAGGACAGGCTGAATGGAGGTCTGAGAAAGGTAGAGTTTTAAAATCAGTGGAGCAGTGGCTTCATCCCAGAAACTCAGCAGGATCATTAAGCATGAGATAATCCAACTTCTGAATCACATAGGAAAACTTTAGCCTTTGTTATCTGTAAATGTAATGGAATGTGAGAACTATAAAATGGTCTCCAAATAGATGAATACAGAGTGTCTGTGATATTCTTCATCATCAATTACTGTTGATCAAGGTCACTTTCATAGGCCATCTTTACAGCCTGGCCAAGGGAATAAGAGAACGGGAACAAGAGAGGCTTGTCTTCAAGTTCATCCCGTCTTACTTACTTTGTAAACTGAGCAAGTGAAATGAGCATTTTCTCATTGCCAAGAAAAACAAATAGCCACCCACAGCATCTTCGTGCAGGAATAATACGTTACATCCCGTAATTGAAGTAATCAGGATTATTGTTATCGATTATGTTAGATAATGCACATGAGTGATCAAAATATATGGTGAATGCTTTAAAATTTTTTAAAAATTGCCATTCATCTCCCTAAAAATACTCCACTTCACTTTGAACACAGCCCATCCTTCTTGCCACTTTCTGGAGTATTTCTGGAAGTTCTCTTTCTGGAGTGTCTTTACAAAGTGTGATTAAAAATTCAGTGAATGCTGCTGCCAAGGGCCATCTGACCAAAACACAGGCTCATAAAAATATCTTGGTGTGTCCTCATCTGCCTGATTCATTGTTTCTGACACTACGCCACTTCCGGCTCTCCCCAAAGCCAAAGTGGCTGTGAAAGATGAACTTTTGGAATCTAAACTGGACATAGAGGCACCCAGGATAGCACAATCAAAGATGTAATGAAAGATGTCAAGAACTGCTGCAGAATGATGGAATTTGAAGTGAGGGGGGTATTTTAAGGGAGACTAATGGAAATGAGTCTTTTACTGTAATTGGTTTTCTTTTGTGTATTTCACTGTACTTGTCAATCACACTTCTCCAGTTATCAATCAGACATCCAGGATTTATTGAGTAATTGTAATTAACCAGGCATTGTTCCAAGCACTTATACAGAAGTGACTGTCTCTGACCCCCAGTAAAGATTTTTTAGTATAAGTATAATTAGGAAGTGAGTAAATGAAGAAATTTCAAGTAGTGTTAGCTCCTTTAGAATTAAAAGCTGATTTAAATTATTTTGCCTTGTTTTATATATTGACCTTAAGAATAAAGTATTTGTCGTATTTGTGTGGCTACAGTCATCTGTTTAATTTGCAGCATAACAATCTGAAATTCCGGGGCTTAACCCAGCATGAAATAAATAATTTAGGTAGAAACGAATTTATTTATGGGGATTCATAAATTCTTGCATCCTTGCCTTGTTTCATTTGCAAGATTAGGAGCAAAACCTTCATTTCTTACAGGAAATTCCAGGTGGAGCTGTGAGTCCCAGAGGGGTGTGTGTGTAGGGGTGAGGGGAGGCGAAGTCTGTGTATAATTATGTACAAAATACTTGGCTTCAGTTGGATAAGGTTTGATGGCCTCTTGTGGAATTTGCTGTATTTATCCATAGTCGTGTTCTGTCTTGGGAATGGCTACTGGCTCCTAACTGTGAGAGTGATGTCTTCCCCCATTGCAGATGGCTGTGACTGCTGCCAGGAGCAGTATCCTCTTCTGCTTGGGGTGATTCTGATCATGAACATAGGGTGTAGTTTCCAGACACCTGAGCAAGGATTTCCAGACTACACTCCCTCCTGAGTGCCCCGTTCGGTTCACCGCACTGGAACTGTGTAATGCCTCACCTTTCCCCCCAGTCCTCATCCCTTCCTTCTGTTTGCTTCTTGTTCTGTGTGAAAATACCCTGGGGAGAGCTGAGAGTAAGAAAAG
>RJWT010001841.1:0-44705 GCA_004365215.1 Cuniculus paca | reverse complement strand
GTTGTCCTCTCTGGTTATCAGGCAATGAACCAACTGGGACCAGTACTTCCTTTCCCTCAGGGTCTATCACAACTGCTTTGTGACTCCACTAGGTAGCTGGCACGGAGCTTCAAGGAGTTAGTCTCCACTGGCATCAGCACTCTTATGTGCACAAAAGCCCCATTCGCACATTACCCCTCCCAGAATCCCATGCAAAGAAGGTAACAGAGCTACAGAAGTGTCCCTGTCCTGAGGTCCATACATCTTTGATTTGTCTGGTCATGTCTGGCCTAAGCATTCCTTTCCATGTGACATCAAGAGACTGGAGTCTGCATACACCTGACTGTCCTTCTGCCTGAGTTTCAGCCTGTGCCGCTTGATGACTGTGGCACTACCTGAGCTCTTTTCTGAATAGTTACATTGTCATTAGTCAGTAGATAATGCCTAAAGCCAAAAAACTGAAACCTGGGGGCACAAGTAATTGTGCATGGCTATTTAGAGGCACTGAAATAGCTACCAAGAGAATAAGTTAATGTGTCTGATAAGAAGAAAATGAGAAGCTAGGAGGAGGGAATGCTATTTTCCATAGTAAATAATGTAGAACTGTTGTACACATATAACTTCAATAGGATAAAATAGTTTTCCAAAGACTAAGCAAGTTTCTTTACTGCTTTCCTTATGGAATACCTAGTAAGTTAGACTAATAACCAATGCCGGCCAACTGTGGGGAGAAAGAACCCCTGCTTTGTTGTTAGTGGTTCTATAAACTGTTACCAACACTGTTGAAGTCAAAAGACTGAAAATAGAAATTCCAATAGAACAAGATATTTCCCTTCTAGGTATCTTCCCAAAAGACTTAAAGATACTCTACCACAGTGATACATGCATACTCCTGTTCATAGCAGCACAATTCACAGTAGCTAAATCTTGGAAACAGCCTACGTGCCCATCAACAGATAAACAGATAAAGAAAATGTGGTATTTATACACAATGGACTACTATTTTACCTTAAAGAACGATAAACTTGAATCATTTGTAGGAAAATAGATGCATCTTGAGGCCATAATATTAAAAATAAAATATAAAAGTATATATTACAATGAATAAAATATATATATTACTAAATAAATAAATAAATTCACACACATTACAAAATAAAAGACAGATAGTAGGAAAAAAGAGAAAAAGAAAAAAATGTATTGCAATCCAGCATGGACTTAGTACAATTGTCTTAAATATTTTATGCATTCTTTGGCCTATTAGTCTAGTTTTCAGTATGTATATACAATAATTAATTTTATAAATTCCTGTAAATAAATGAATTTGATGCTAGAAAAATAAAAGAGGGGTGAAGGGAGGGGGGAATTTTAAATGTGTTATGTACATGTACCAATTCCTTACAGTGAATGTAATCATTATTTTTTTATTTACTTTTATTAGTACTACAAGTATGTACTAATAAAAGTAAAAAAAAAAAAGGAAAGAAAGAAAAAATTACCTAGTAGGGAGAAAATTTCTAAGGGTGGAATAATGGGTGCAATATTTTCTAAACTAAGATGGCTCTAGCACCCTGAAAAGCTTAGTTCTTTAAATGATTACTTATTAACATCTACAAGTGAACAAATGTTGCTGTTTGATAAATTGCTGTTTTACATTAAAGTGGACAAATTTCTAGAATATAGGATATACTAAAGTGTACAGGGAACGCATTTACTTACTGAGTGCTTGCTTTTATCTTGGGCATTGTGCTAGATGTCTTTACATGTGGTTGTTTATGTATTTGGATTTTGAAAAGACCTAATACTTTAATTTTGATTCAATCTCACAGCTCATTCATTCAAAAGAAATTCAGTGAGTGTCTACTCTGTGTCAGGCACTTCTAGGGGGAAAATGTACAAGACATGTGTGGTTCCTGACCTCATTAGGGAGATTTCACAATACTTAAGAAGGGAAAGAGAATGACTATACTTGTCCAATCCGTTGCCATTAATCTTTTTGCATTTCATTTATGGAATCTGTTTCTGTTTGTTAGAAAGTAGCTTTTACATTGATTTGTTCAATTGCCAGATGATTTACTACAATCCAACTCAGCCCAGGTGGGTTAAAGCCCAACACTATTCTCTTAATTTGAGAGGTGGGCATGTTTATATCCTATCTCCAGAGCTGCAGAACCAGTGTGGTCTCTGCAACTTTAGCTACGTATTCTGGTAAGGTCTTTGAAGTATGGAAATCACTGTTCAGCAATAGAGACTGAATTGATTTTACTATGGGAGCTCACGAAGGCAACAAGACTTTCCCAATGGGCCCCAGTTTTGGGTCTGGGTTCAGTTTTTCCTCAGACTTGTGCTTAATAAGAGTTTATGACATAAATTCCCCTTATCCTGTCCTCCTACTGCAAGGATCAGGTTCACTGTAAACACAGCAGGGACACCAGGATGCCTCCAAGTGTGAGAATGGCAGCTGGTCCATAACTTATAATAGAAAGAGATGCACTAAAACATGAGGAAGAAGTCTCAAAGAATGCCACACTCAATACCCTTTTAGCTCTGGTGGTGCCATAAAAGCTGGCTCCATTCTTTTGTGAGTGGAACAGTCTGATATTCTCCATGACTGGAGTCTCTTCTGCCATTCTCCTCCTCAACTGGAAGCTCCATCCCTATTCTTTCTTCCTTCTGTACTAAAGCTTTTGCCTATAAATTTGTGATGTTGCTTCAGTTTTAACTTCCATTATCACTGAGATAGGTTTCTGGCATGTCCTGTATCAGGAGAAGGAGAGAGGGAGAGGTTAGAAAGAGAGGCAGACAAAGAAAAGCAGATGTGAGGTTTAATTGCCAAAACACACAAAAGCCAGGGACTGATGACAGAGAACCTCGGTGGTGTGCTTTGCTGCCGAGACAGCCGTTGCGGGCAGAGGCACCAGGCTGAGGACGTCTGCTGTCTGTTAGATGGGGGAGGGGCCCAGAGCTATATAGAGTTCTCAGCTAGGGGTCACTAGGCGCCCTCATATGCAACACAGCAGAACTGTTAGCAATTGAGAACAGCTCTGCTGAGAAACATGCCTTTTGCTGTAGTTATTTGGCTTTACTCCTTTGTTTAATGCTCTTCACGTGACTTTAACTGTATTTATTTTTCAAAGTCTTATCACTAGCTTAAGGGCACTCATCATAATTTGTATTAATTTCTTTTATTTGACTAAAGTAATTCACTGAACTTTAAAAAAAAAAACAAGGGTGACGTTTTTGAGAGACTTTCCCCCCACCTTTAAAATCATTATGAATCCCTCTGAGGCTGTGAAAGGAGCACACAAATAAATGCATTTTTGTAATAAAGTTACTTCTGTTGGCAACAAACTATGCCCTAAATTAGATAAAGCCTGGAAATCTTAAATATTATTCTGCCAATTCAACTGTATTACAGTGTGGCAGTTTGAATACTGACAACAATGCTTTGCTTAAAATATGAGTAGCTCCTTTCAATATACAGTAAGGGAATTGGTGGATTGCTTTTGCCTCAAGTTCCAGAATCTTTGATTACTTCTGTACACCAGTTAGCCCCATAAAAGGAGAAAACCTTATGGCCACCTCCCCAGGGAAGCCTGGGACAACAGACTAAAACAAGGACAATGCTACTGTATTGCACATACCAAGATCCGGTGGAGGAAATGATGTTCTTCTACTACCCTGATGGGGCAGCAGTTTCCACAGGAATGCGCCAATCACCAGAAGAATGCTTACCTTACTTTTCTACTGTCAGCTAACTGAGAATCCTTTTGAGTGAGAGTTGTCAGAAAAAATATAGAACATCCAACTATTCATGAAACATTTTAGTTTTAAATTTTAAGATAAGGTCTTACTAAGTTGCCAAGGCTGACCTTGAATTTAATATCCTTCTGCCTCAGCCTCCATAGTAGCTGGGGTAATAGATATGCACCACCATGTTCTGTTCATGGAACATTTTTATACTAAAAGATTATTTTTTCCTCATCTGAAATTTAAACGTAACTGGGTGTCCTACATTCTTCTTTGTTAAATCTAGTAACATTATTCCTGTGATAGTAAGAAATTACTTCCCTTTTTGGATAAGAATCTTCTGTTTTCTTCTTCATTGAGTTTAGGGAAGATAGGAAGGCATATAAAAGTATGCTCATTTGTCTGTGTCTTTTCACTTGAAGACACACTTAAAGGAAAAAGAACCTAGGCAATTATTTTTTTCATGAAGTCTAGTCCAGAGGATTACAAACTCAAAATACTTGTGTTGGTCTGGAGTTGAAGAGTTATATATTCCTGGCCTCCACTCCCTTTTGTGCCACAATTACTAAATAATTTTAAGTGGAAATCCAGGAGATTTGCCCTGATTTGACTCTGGGAAAATAACTTCCTCTTGCTTCCATTTTATCTTGAGGGGATTAAGATAGGGAAAAGATGGTCATCCCAGATAACAGTCTAAGCAACAGTGATTTTATTTTTATAGTCCAACCATTGTTAAGCATCTCAAAGGTAGAAAGTCTTTTTACAAATGTGAAATATTGATATTGTAAGTGCTCTTTCAAAAATTGTTATTTTCTTGTTTTAGGGTCAGGCATATTCATACCTAGGTATAAAAGTAAATTGTTTAAATTATCTCAATTGAAAAATATTTGGGAGCCTCTCTGCTGTCAAATTATTTTCTTCCTCTAAATGCTACCATACTTAAAATATCAGCATCCATTGTCCATTTTAGCAGTCTCTTCAAATCTCCAGAAAGGGACTATCATAGCAGGAATATTTGGTAATGAATAGCCTTACAGGGAGGCTGGGCATCAGCATTATGATCCTAAATTCAAGTCAGTGGATAATGCAGAAAAAGTGTGAAGATGTGTTGGTAGTAGGTGAGGATCACACCCAGGGAAAACGTCAATGGCACCATAAATGTGCTCTGGGTGGTCTTGACTCATAGTCTATTCTGTGTGTATCTTGTCTTTCAGATTAAAAGATAGTTCATTTATCTAACTGTTTTCCTTCACTTTTGCTCCCAGAGAGGATTTATTCACTTTTGGAACTATGCTGGCCCACTGTAGGTTACTCAGATAGTCCAATTCAAATAGCATGATAGGGCTTCAAGAGCTTTTCCTATTTACCAGTGACTTGCTCCGTGATCTTGGACAAATTACTTACCTTCTCTGAACTTCAGTTTCATCATTATAAAATACCGAAGTGACATTGGATGATTTATCAATCTTATCGAGAAAGAAAACAGGAAAGCTTGTATTGTAGAGGTCCTGCAGTGTGTTCAGAAGAGAACATAGATTGTCTCATGCATCATCATTTAGCCTCTTACTAGCCGTATGTTCTATAGCAAGTGGATCTCTCTGTGTCTCTGGTTTCTTATCAGGAAACAGGAAAAAGTAGTACTTCCTCGACAATGATGTTGTGATACTAAAATAAATTCATGTAAAGATAATATGTAAAGTATTTAGCATAGTGCTTGACACACAATAAATGCTTCATGAATTTTAGCTACTAATAACTAACAATAGCTGTTACTTCCTCCAACAATCATTTTTAATAAAGAAAAAGTTAGCTATGTCAACATTCCTGAGACAGTAAGTTCTACTATCATTATCTTGGTTTCTAATTAATATTATTCAGTATAAACTTTCAAAGGTAAAAATACATATTATCATCCCCAACTGCTTAGAATTCAGAGGAAAAAAGACATTCTTTCACATATAATAAATTTAACAAATGAGGAAACAAATCTTAACTTTAATTTCTCCTTCCAAGCCATCCCTGTGTTTTGATCTTAGCCATAAAGCAGTCCTCAAAATATTGAACAGTTTACAAGGGAAAATAACACATCTCCAGAGAAATTATTTTAAAATTAAATTTTTGAACTATCAAATTAACGTTATAACCCTAAAAAGACTTTTTATAAAAACATGTTTTTATTTAATAGAGCAAATTGTAAACACTTGTGACCAGAAGAATTTCAACCAAACCAACTATCTTCTTCCTTCTCTTCTGCCTTTCTCTGCCCTCTCTCCCTCCCTCTCTTGCCTCTTTCCTCTTCTTTACAATGTCTACTGTCTGCCAAAGGACACTTTCAGCATTTATGGTACTAATCCTGCCCTGTGATGTAATGTATTTCCATTTTGTCTTATGCACAACTACCTGATTGTTGTGATTGCATTATTTCATCTTTTTTTTTTTTTCTGGAAGGTAGAAAATGTTAGCTCTGCAAGTTGTTAACGTGACAAAAGGTACACTAGAAAAAAATGCACCTCCATCCAAAGTGATGGCGTTAAGTGGAATTCAGTGTATCATGGAGCCCCTAATTCACACAAGATGTGAAACGTGTCCTTTGGTCAGAACTTTTAAATACTAAGTAGCAAACAAGAGGTGAAATAAATCAAATGGGAAGATAGCTGGAATAATAAATAGTGAAGATGCTTCATACTCACACTGCAGCAAAGCAAGATGAGAAAGTGGTCCTAGTTGTTTTTAGTCATTACTAAGTGAAGAACTTTGGGACTCTTCTAACTTTAAAAAAAAAAAAGACAAAAAGAAAAGAAAAAAATGCTAAAGGTAAACATCCTTCTTGCCTTGAGTCCCTCAGATTAGTTGTTAGCAAAACAAGCTGCTATGAATCATCTGTTTAGTGAAAGAAAAATATATATTGAGATAAAAGATAATCAAGGTACACCTGGTTATTATTTGTAAAGACTTAACAGTAAGTTTTTAATGATTAATTTATCTGCCACATAGTGCTTAATAGATCACGAGAAACATCAAGGGAAGAATGTGGTACTGCATTTCTAAAGCCTCCTTCCCCAGCTCTGAATGATAATAGGCATGAAAGCCGTCATTAGTCTTGTTAGAGGATGGTTCCTGGAGGAATCTCTATGTGTTACCTTTTAGAGGGAAGGTCAAGGAAGCCACCCCCTGGGACTCCTCTGCAGGATACAACTAACACAAGCATAAACTGTATGGAAATGGCTAAATTATCTTTACTGAGACCTTGGTCTTTCGCATCAATCAAGTCCTTTTGAACTAGTAAAACAGATAAGCACCCTGCTGGCAAAAGTGTTACTATCCTTATGCTTGTCATGACTGGCACTACAAATTTAACAATAAGCAGGTGGTTATTTGTCTTACTTCTTTAAAAAAACAAAATAAGTGTGCAGAAAGACATACAGTTATAAGGACAATTCATTTTAATGGGGAGCAGAAGGAAGAAAAGAATTGCTGAATGGATTCTGCGTCATTCTTTATTTCAGTTTCTTCTCAAAAGACCCTCTATTCTGAAATCCAGTCTTAACTGCTGTTGAGGCACATAAGGAGGTAATGGGAATCTGACAGGCCCAAACAAAGCACACCGGACCCCACATCTCCATTTCCTGAGACGGAGCCAGCATCCATGCCTCATTCTGACACCTGACTCATGGGGGAATTATAAGTCATCAATACCAATGACTGTAAAACACTTTGTAAATAAAAATGGCTTAGAAGTTCCAATTAACAACAGAAAATAACCCTCTGGGATGGACCAAAGAGAAATAACTGCAGCCATAAATAAGCAATGGTGAGTTTAGGTTCACTTCTTATTTCAATACCATTAAAACATGGACCTCCTTGCTAGCCAACTTGAAGACTCAGCTATGATCCTTTTTTTCAGCTGCACTACAAAATGTCATGCTTTTGAGCAAAAGGGTTGAGGAAACACAGGGCTGAGCATTCCCTAGTCTTTTAATATGAGTACTCAGAAAGAAGCACAGGTGTTCCAGTCTCTCTTCATTTGAAACAACCACCAGCAGCAATAATAAAACCTAAGGTAGTCAATTGCACAACTACTGCAAGTGTGCAACAAAGAGCGAGCATAGTAAGGAACCCAAGAAACAGCTATAGGCCGTGTTCTTAGTGTACTTCCCTGCTTCTTCCATCTGGAACTTTCACAGTGGATTATAAGTGTGAGCTGGTAAAGGTCCATTGAGTCTGCAAGATGTTTCAGGCACCATACCAGTCAGTTCTAATATTTCTTTGTATCTGTGAAGAAACAGAGGCCTGGAAAACAAAATAAGATTTTGACTAAAATAAGATTAAATTTAATAGCCATATAATACTGAATGCCAAGGCATAAAGAAATAAATTTATATTTAAATGCATTATAATGTATTTGTCAAGTGCATTATAAATCTCAACCCAATCTCAATCTAAATTATTACTTAGAATAACCTTAAGAAGAAAGTACAATTGCTATCCACATTTTAAGATGAAGAAATTCTTATATGCTCAGTCACAGGTAGGTTCTAGAGTCTGTGTTTTTAACAATGTTTTACCCTGGGAAAAGAGCCCTTGCTTCTGGTTCCACACTTAATGTCTAGGGTCTCTGTTAATTATAAAAAATTTAAAAATAAATAAGATAAGACAGGGAAGCTCATCTTTCTCTGCTCAAATACCTGAGCAATGACAGGCAGGCAAACAACTATGGAGTGATAGGAGACACAGGAATGTGCAAAATAGTTGGGAAATGTAAATAAGGAAGCTTTCAGTTCAGACTGGGGTTTCAGAGAATCCTCTAAAAAAGATATGAACTAGAGTTTTCATTTCCTTATCTAGTCATTGATATCTCTTTTATATTGTAAACATTCTTTTAAATCTGGGTATAAATATACATAGTATATGTGCAGGGAATAATTCCAAATACAAAATCAAAGTTTAGTGCCACCCTGAACTCCTATTGAGGCTACTGTAACATCAGGATATTTAGCAAAATTTAGACTTCAGAGCTTCACCAGAAATGAGGGTCAACCTAGGGGGCTCAGCTACCTCTCTGAAATGGCATTAGCCATTGGGCCTTCCAGGGTGGCTTTAGCTTGACAGTTTGGCCTGAGGTCTTGAAAGTCAAGAGCCACTGAATGTGCTGCCCTGAATATAAGTGCAGGGCCTGCTTCACCCTAAGGGGCCACTTCTAGTGCAAATATCACCTCCAAAGTAGTGTCCCCACCCTTGAAAAGATGTGGTACTCAGAAAGAGAATACAAGATGAGAAGGTGTTTGGGGAAGATGAGGTTGGGCAGTAGGGCAGGAGAAAGTGCAAATTCAGACAGCTTCCTCAGCTCCTGCTTGGACCTTCATTTCTCTCTGCAGAGGTGACCCACATCTAGGAAGAACAGACCTGATGCTTCACTCTGCCTTTTAACACAGTGCTGATGCCAAGGACACACTGCAGCCCTTAAACCTACTACTCTTAACTCATTTGTCCATCTTTTCAGCTTTTTAAAAACATGGCGCATGCATATAAAGAAAAATGGTAATGTCAGAGATTTATGGACATGGAAACATATTTATTATGTACCACTGAGTGAAAATAAGTAGGTTATGAGACAGTGTGTACCAATTCCAATTCTGTAAATAGTTAATGCTAAGGTGCATATGATTGTCTCACAGAATGAATCAAAAAAATTTTCTCAGTTTCATATTTATTCGTGGAATCCTTTTAGACAAAGTATGATGTGAGACTAGTGATGAGTGAAAGACATTAGGGCAATATTATGCACAGTAGTAATCTAGACATACCTATAAGTATACTAACCCCATGAGGAGAATTTAAAAATGGTTTAGCAAATATAAATCTGTTGTTTTCACCAACAATATCAACTAATTCAGAAAAGCATGATATTAGTGATGATGTAACTAAATGCTATGGGTTTCTGTATTGGTGAGTACAAAACCAGAAAGCACATTTAGGAGATATGAGTGGAGAGAAGTTTATTACTTATAGTAAATAAAGAGCACTGGAGTTATTTGCAAATCAATGCAGACACTATTCTGAGCATGCTCAGTTTAAGATCGTAGAGTATACATTCATAAAGGAAAAATGGTGGACACAAAAGGTTCTGGCCAGAGAATTTAGTATTTATGAGCAAAGTTTACTTGAAGCTGCCTGAAAATACCTTGGTTTTTTCCAAAGAGTTTTAGCTGAAGCAAAAAGAAAGAACTTTGGAGGTCCATTAAGAATCATTTAAAGAAGTGCAACTTTCTTGATCGTAAGTGTGGAAATTTGCCTTAAAGGTGCCTACTTCACTTATTGGCTAACATTGACATTACCTGAGTAATGTCAGCCTGCCTCACCAAAAGCACCAGTTTCTTATCAATGACTGTGTCTGCCCTTCAACCAATATCTGTAAGATCGCTTGCAACTAAATGGGGCCCATCTGTAAACAAAATAAAATGTACACCTGTCACTGCCATTCCTTTGAGTAATCACAGTTTATGAATTTACACACCATGAAAAGCTTAATTTATGTTCATATGGTGTGAAAATTGCAAGAAAAACTTCAAATTAATTACCTTTTTTAAACAAAGCAATTGAAATTTATTACACACAGAATGGGAATTTTTCCACATGCCATAAAGCTTCTGGAAATATACTCATAAAATATGAGTTAGGCAGTGTAGTACCTGCCCTAACAGGTCCTCAAGATATAGAAGCAAATTCGATGCTCATGACTACATTTCCAGTCCTGCAGCTTTGGCAGACTTGACCCAACAATACGACCCTTCTCTAGGGGTTTACTCAGAAATTTCCCTGAGGTTCTACATGACCTTCTGACTTTTAGAACCAAAAAGTTGAGGAGTTATAGATAGTTCATTACTAGTTTCCTCTCACAACTTAGTGGCAGACACCAGTTGAACCACATCTCGAAATTCATTTGACTGGAGACCAGGGGTACTCCTGGGGCTATTTTTTTCCTTAGAAGTGTTTTACTTCACACTGAAATAAGCTGATTAGTATGTAGAAAAGCAACAGTCCTTTGATTTCCACAAATGTGATTTGATTTTTTTATTCGGGGCTTCACATCCATCCTGCATATATTTAACCACAGACCACTCCACCACAGGTATATTTACTAGGTTGAGGGGTTTGGGAGATGTAGATCTCCTTGGAATATTGCTTGCATTTGCATGTGAAAAGAAAGAAATGCTTTTGAGTAATTAGTCATCTGAAATTCTACACCATGAAGAAAAACTTCGCTTTTGGATATTTATGAAGAGAAAAATCCATGTGAACAATGAATACAGTATTGACGTGTTAGGAGGAAGGAGGAGGGTTAGCACATTGTGTTGAATTTCACTACAACAATGGTAAAAGTAACATTTTCACTTTCATATAAATAATAGCTAAATGGAAAATGACACAATGATATTTTTTATGCAATTTAAATGTCTTATAATAATTCTATGATTTTTAAAAAGCCCTTTCTTTTTGACCTGCTATTTTTATGCCATATTGAAGAAACTCATGATCAATATGTATTGATTTGATCACTAATTGCATTAATTTTGCTTTAGAAATTAGAAAGGCTCTAATGAGAATGTGAAGTCACTTCAAGATACTACATTACAGGCAGGCTAATTTAGCTGGACTCTGTGCATCAGATTATTTCATTATGAACCACCAATTACCATACAAACGAATGAGGTAAATAGCCTTTTCTGAGTAGATTTACATTTTTGAATTCATCTACAAATTTCCAGAGCTTAAGTTAATTTATATCTTAATATCATATTTAATATACAAATAGTTTAATCATGAAAGCATTATCTACATAAACCCTTATTCCAGCTTTTCATATTATGCTTTGAATAACATTTGAAATGATCGTTGTTTTTTATACTTGCTCATACTGTATTTAATCTTTTAAAGAAAAATTGGAATAAATGCTTTTGTTGAAACTTTCCATACCATTGCTTAGCAGTTGGTGCAATAAAACCAAGTATGCTGTTGAAGGTTTATAAAATAACAGAAATATAAAATAATCAAATTGTTTTGAAATTGAATGTACAAGCTAAAGTAACATGCCTAGAATCAAGAGACCATAGAGTCTTTTAAGTTCTGTGAGGGTATTTCTGCTGCTCTTCAAAACCTAGTTCTACAATTAAATTAAATATAACTAAAATATAAAAACCCAGAAGAAGATATCTATAATATAAAAATTTACCTAATCTGACCTTTAAGAAGTCATGGTGGGTGAAGAATATGATCAGAAGACCAATAGTGGAAAAAATTTCAAGGGAATATCCAGAATTTGGGGATATCATGAAGAAAATCAAGGCACCAAAATAAAATCTATGCAACATTTGGCAACTAAATGTTTCAAAGCTTATTCTATTTTCAGAAAGTGTACTTGTACATGCTTTAAAAAAAAACCCTAGCACTCAATATGTATTTCATGTGACCCTATGAAGTTCTGAAGTGGTGATGATAATGAAGATGCTGACTACTCTCTTGCTGTTTAGTATGTTTTGATAGAATCATAAGCACACAGTGTTGGCATTTAATCCCTATCTTTGTTTTTATTGTACATATCTCAATTTTTAAACCTTATAAAAGAGTCTAATGGTTGAATTTATACACGCATTCATTATCTTGTTCACTGTCATAAGACCCTGTGGCATGATAATAAAAACAATCCATGGAGTTTGAGCATATCACGTATCAAGGAGAGTAAAGTCCTCATGAAAGAATATCAGAGTTGACAACCTCACCAGAAAGCATTTGGTGGCTGAAATGCAACCTTAACTCTGCACCTGGGAAGTGACACGGACTCTCCAGCCCCACTAGAGGTCTTCTGAATCCAAATTTGAATTTAATATGATATCCAGGAGAATCCTTGACACATTAGAGTTTGAGAAATGCTTAGCTAGTCTTTTGTTATCTTTATAAGCATAGTAACTAAAGTGAACAAAGACTAAGGATGTTATTCAAGGTGACAAAAAATTAACTATTATGTGTCTAAGACTGCAAGCTATGGTGGTAGGAGTGTGGTGTAAAATAGATCCCAGTGCTGGATCAGATCCACAGAGTGACCGTTACCTGTTCTGCTGACTGGGTGCTGGCTGAACTTCTAAACAGCTTGGAAATTGCTTGCCATGGAATAAAAAACATGTTTCAGAGTCTGTTGTTGAGTAGTTACTGGTGTAACACCACTCGGGGTACAATAATTCTGTGTTTTTGTTCCTCAGAATCTTTAATCAGTCCAGGCCATGAGTAACGGCCAGTATTCAGTCACCCTACTTTGTATACAGAAAATTCAAAATAAAGAAGAATTGTTGTATTCTCGACTTACCTATTCACAGAACAAAATGTGAAAGTCAAATGTCACATATTTGCTGTTTTAATTTCTATGTGTTGAAATATTGACAAATATTGACAAATATTTCAACACATAGAAATTAAAACAGCAAAGGGCAGTAATAAATGGAGGAATTTTTAGTGTGGATACCCACAGCTGAGTATGTATAAGGCGAGTAAACAGCAGCCCCAGTATAGACACAGCTGAGAGCACTTAATTAGTGACAATTACAACATTGTTCTAAGCTGCCTGTAGCCTTGCTCTTTCCCTTTGGATAAACTCATTTAAGTAAATACAATGTCAAGAAAATGGACAAGCCCTTTGACTTGCTAGAGAATCATGAAAATGGTGTAATTCTTCTATCAATTAAATGTGCTTCTTTTAACTAGCGTGATTAAGGGGAATTAGATTTAACATTTATTTTAAAATTCATGCAGAAACACACATGCTATTTATGAGTTTGTCAGTGTTGAATGTACAGCAAAATCATACTCTTTTAAAAATATATTTATCACATATCAATCTTATGGTTATAGTATTGCAGAAAATATCTAGAAATACATTTTGAATAGTTTTCCAGCTAATCGATGTATAACATTTCTATAGGAATAAACAATTGGGATATTTTGCTAATATGTGTTAAGTGAAAATAGTGTTCATGAAATTTTTTCCTAGAGTATTGTGAATTCAATTACACTACCCAAACACATACCAAACTAAGATACAGGTAGCACAGTTATGATTTCATCTAAAGACTATAACAGGTTACTTGTGCATTTATATGTAAGGCAGCCTGTGAATCTGCCTCAAGAAGAGGTATGTTAGAAAGATAATGATAACAGAATATTCAAGGTGTGGGCAAGAAAGACTGTCCAAATTATCTAGAGGTAGAGACATACAATTTTAGCAAAGAAGTTTTGCTAAAAAACGGGGCAGTGAGGTTTCATAGACTTTGTGTAGAAAGTTGACACATTAGCCAAAGGATAGCTGATTCATATTTATATATGTCAACTGTTAGCTCAATATTTCAGTATGAAAGTTATCTAAATACATAATTTAATGAAAATTATCAGAGCAAAGAAACATCAAAATCATAAGTAATTATCTTGAAAAGTTACTTTTCTTTCTGTTTTATTTTAAAAGCAGAAAAGGACAGAAATGATACAGAATTTCAAAAAAAAAATAGGAAATTAAGTAGTTAATATATTGCATATTGTTATCTTAGAAATGGTTGTTCAGATTACAAGATTTACGCATGAAAAAATGATCAAACAATTAAACAAAGCACAAACTGTCCTTCTGGATGAACTTACAGAAGTTAGTAGTATAGTTATCTGTCTTGTGTATATATGCGCATACACACACATAAGAAAAAACCAACAGACTGAAAATAAAACTCACAGAATGAGAAAAAATTTAGCCGACTGTCCCTCAGACAAAGGACTTATATCTAGAACATATAATGAATTGAAAAACATCAGGCCCCCCCAAATTCAAAGACCCATCCAAAAATGAACACACACTTCTCAGATGAAGAAATACAAATGACAAATATACAAAGAAATGTTCAATATCACTGGTCATTCGAGAAATGCATATTAAAACAACATCGAGATTCCATCTCACTCCAGAAAGAATGACTGCCTTCAAGAGTTCAACCAATAACTAATATTGGCAGGGCTATAGGGAAAAGGAACCCTTCTTCACTGTTGGTCGGAGTGCAGACTGGTGCAACTGCTGTGCTATCTGTATCTTAGTTTGGTATGTGTTTGGGTAGTGTAATTGAATTCACAATACTCTAGGAAAAAATTTCATGAACACTATTTTCACTTAACACATATTAACAAAATATCCCAATTGTTTATTCCTATAGAAATGTTATACATCAGTTAGCTGGAAAACTATTCAAAACATTTTGATGTTTCTTCGCTCTGATAATTTTCATTAAATTATGTATTTAGATAACTTTCATACTGAAATATTGAGCTAACAGTTGACATATATAAATATGAATACACATCCATATTTATATGCTTTGACACATACATCAGCTATCCTTTGGCTAATGGGTCAACTTTCTACACAAAGTCTATGAAACCTCACTGTCCTGTTTTTTAGCAAAACGTCTTTGCTAAAATTGCTAAAATCAGTGTGGAGATTCCTTAACAAGAATTAGAGGTCTCATTCCTTCCAATTATTTCCCTTCTAGGTATTTTCCCAGAAGAACTGAAACCATCATGCCACAGAGATATATGTGCACCCATGTTTATAGCAGAACAATTTGTAAGAGCTATATCTTGGGAACAACCAAAATGCTCATCAACCATGGAATGGATAAAAAAAATGTGATATTTTTATACAATGGAATATTCTTCAGCTATACAGAAGGTTAAACTTGAGGCTTTTGTAGCTAAATGGATACAACTTTGGACAGTACTCATAAGTGAAATAAACCAAACTTGTATGTGTAAATATCATATTGTCTCCCTAGGGTAAAAAGAAAAGTTACTTTTAAAAATTACTTTTTCCATTCTGTTAGCTGCAAAGGTGTAAATCAGTATAAAGCTTGTTCTCAAGCAACTGAAAGAGGACTTTGCATTTTTCTAATTTTTCTGTTCACATTAGCCAAAAGTAAATTTTAAAAATTCCCAAGCCCATGATTCTCAGTGCATGTCAATAATTCTGACATTCAAAGATTAAAAATATATGTGCAGTTGCTATTCTCATATAGGAATGGAGTCAGGACTGGGATTGGGATGAGAAAATTTGTTGGTCATGATCTGTTCACCAACTCTTAACCAGTTTTGAGGTCAATGGCTCATGAAGGGCTAATTTGCACTTATCTCTCAGCAAAGTATTCTGACCAACTCCATTAGCCAGTGTCAACTGGTCCACCAAAAGTCAACAGTGTCTTGCTTTCCTCTTAGCTAGTCCTTTTGTCTTTAGTTGTATAGATTTTTTTCAAGATAAAATTTCTAGTTATCTGTTAAAGCACTTGAGAATTCTGACCTCGAATTTCTTCATTGTTTTAAAAATATGTATGTATAAGCTACGCTCACTAAAGATGGTGTAGCAAATGCCTGGGAATTTGGTGGAGCACAACTTTCATTCTGTGGACATGTGCTAACTTTTACACATGCTGTCTTTGTCATGGTCCCTTTGCTCCTCTACTTTCTTCTTCACTGCCCTTTGAGACACCTTAAATGTCCCCTTTCCATGAATGCTGTCCAAACTGGCCCCAGCAAGTTTTTGATGTTGTCAGTCCAAAGTGGTGCTTTTTTTTTCTTTTTAAACAGACCTCTAATTAATCCCTTAGCACTGTGGATTCTATTTAGTCATTAGAGTTGAGAAGTCTGGATCATCTTTCAATAGGACATTTTAATCAAACCAGTGAAGACATTGTAAAAGGTCCTTCACAATCATTGCAGATAGTACTTAGATACTGGTAAACCTGAAGATATTCATTTTCTAATTTCCCTTTGTGTTGGGAAGACTGTGAAAAATTGAGAGTGGTTACGGTTAGCATTTCTCTGAGCTACACATGAGTAGTCCAGCCATGTCTTTGTCCCAAGTTTCACATGGACACAGTTGCTGAATGTCCAACATCTTCGATATGGGGGTCTTTGATCTATGTTGGAAAGAGGATTTAAAATAGAGTTTCAGGTTAGCAAAATGAAATCTCATTTTCCTGGCCTCAGTGCTCCACATGGCCAAGTCATTTCATAAAACAATAAATTTTTTTTTTGATACCAGATATCAAACTCATGACCTTGCCCTTGCCAGGCAGGCATTTACACCATTGAGCTAAATCCCCAGCCTCATAAAACAATAATTAAAGATAATGTAAACATTTGGGACACACTTCTTGGCCACACAACTTAGCAAATATTTTAATTTCTTTAAACATTATTTCTCTCATCCTCAAAAGAGGGATAAGAAGCAGGGTTCCACTTTGTTGAGTTGTGTGTAACGAGTGAAAAATATACTCATGAAGCTTAGCCCAGGCCCTGACTCATTCATTATTAATGTTATTGTTGGTACTAAAAACAAATCCAGGGTTTGTGGCATTCTTTGGAAAAGTCTCGAAAGAGTACCTTTTCTAGTTTTTCACTGAATATTTATTTGGAACCTAGTATGTAAGTCTTTAGATGTTTAAAACACCTCTTCTGGGGGATTAGAACATGTTTGATGTTGTAAGGAATGACATTGTCTCCACCCTCAGTGAGCTTATAGCTTCTTCAGTGCTATAGCAACATTCCGATAAGACAAGCATCAGGTGTTCTCTTCACTCACCTGCACCAGCACCTACGGTGCATCTATTCTTCTCCTATATCACGTGTAAGACAGAATGGGAAGAGCAGCCCCTCCAGTTCCCTGCCTCTTGCAAAGATGAGCAGAACCGCTAAAACTGTGCACATGCGACAGCAGGTGTGTGTCTTGTATTTGTGGGCTTTTCCAGGAAATGCAGTGTACATAAATCAGCTCTGTTTTTATTTTGGGTATGAATTATTGAATGGGAGGAGAATAGGGAATGTTTGACCTATTTAAAAATAAATATATAAGTCAATTTCTTCTCACATTATTTCCAAGCTTCTTCTGTTCGACTCAGCACGTGACCCCAAGTGACAGCAGGCACACCGAAGAATGTGGAAAAAGTGCTTTGTGAGTGGAGATGGTCTCCCAGATGAAAGGCACTGGAAGCAAAGGGAGGCTTTGGGGTTCAGTGCTTATTTTTATGGAATTCGATTTTAAGCACTCAATCAAAGCAATCATTTAAGGACTTCATTTAACAAACCATAATAATCGAACTAGAATTTTATGTTTTTATTGTTGTATTAAGAAATGGACATTGTCTACCTTTTAAGAACTTCGAATAAGCCCCCTCCCACCCGTTATTGCCTCAGACTTACAATAAACTCACAAAGAAGGGGTGCTGTGAGACAAGCTGTGTTAACTTGTCACTAACAACTCGGTCTTGCTATCCACAAAGACTCTTTACTGATGACAAGCACGGACAGCATGTCTCCCAGCTTCCTGTGAGGGTTCTGGCCCTGTCACTGTCCTCCATCGTATGTGACCTGGAGCTGAGGAAGGGCCTGAATCTTTTGTATTAAGGCTCTCTCTGTGCCCTGAGAGGCTGGAATACAGGGTTCCCCAGCTCCATTGTGGACAGGGAAGGGAATGACATTTTTCCATCAGGTTATGGGTTAGTGTCTTCTACTCACTTTACGATGTCCAAGCCAACTGAGGTCATGTGGCTAAGACTACTGGCTGAGCAAAGGAAGCACTGCCACTTTTCACAGTCTTCATGACCAGAAAGGGAGCAGAGGTGCACAGCAAGTCAACTTTAATAAAGTACAGAGTATTTTTAAATATTCTATTTCATTAAAACAAAATCTTCTGAGTGTATTCCAAGAAATGTAACATGCATAGTATATTTGTCTGCTATCAGTATCTGTGTGGGCAAGGTCAAAACTACAAAACCATAGTGAAAATAGTTACTAACATTTTGTCTACTTGGAAATTATGGAGGGAGTAGGTATTAGATGTTCACACCACAAAAAATGCTAATTATGTGAGGGGTGCATACTTTAATTAACATAATTTAGCCATCAAAAATGTATACATATTTCAAAATAATATACATAGAATTTTTATCCATTAAAATTAATTTAAAATTCACAATCGGAAAGAGATGAAATCCACCCACACCCAGTATTCTCCTGTACAAAGGTCAAGGAGGAGCCCAAGGGCCCCTGTGTCTGAGAGGATGGAGGACAGGAGTGCAGTATTTTGGTTGAGAATAGAATTGAAATCTCTCAGCGGGATCCCTGCTCTATATTTTTACTTACTGACATGAAAGTAGGTGAGGAGAAATGAACGAGAATAATTTTGCTCAAGCCTCTGAGATTCTGTTCAAGTTTTCAAACAGAAGAAAACCAGAGTAGCATGTGATGTTTCCCACTGCCCCTCACACCAACTCCTGTCTAGCAAATGCTTCGCTGCACAACCTCCTTCTGCTGCTTCCATGAACATAATGTGCTCCCCGTCTCAGAGTGAGCAGAAGCCTTTAAATCAGCCTCAAGTCACTAGACCACTTGGCTTCCCATCACCTCTCTGACCTCTGGTGTTCCCTGGCCTGCTTTCCTGATACCCTGATATGTGTCAGGCATGTTCCAAACGCGAGGCTTTTGAATCTGCTTTCTCTTCTGCCTAGAACATTACTCTCTTTCCCCTGGCTATCAACACAGTTTTCTAACCTTCTGTTTGTCATCCCAATCTGAACGTCACTGCCACCCTAATTTATTTGTAAACTATTCCTATCCATCTTACCTTCATTTTTTCCACCTGACTTAGGATATGATGTGTCTTACTGCCTGTCTACTGTTAAGTGTAGGAATTTCTGTCATTTTACTCATTGCTGTTGAATAAAAGAGTAAGATTTCTAAATTACTATTGTACAGTTTAAAATATTATATACACAGCATTGGAAAGAAAAACAACTTTTGTTTAAAGGTGACATCCTATACATATTACAGTTCTTTTGATTTTTGCTAAAAATAATTTTTCAATCAGTAGTTTCAAGATTACTGTATTGATTGAAGTTCTAATTATTTGACTCTGAGAGCAAGTCTGTTCATAACTTTAACATATGGCCACAAATATTAGTTCCTTGCCTCTGTTGGAGTCATACATTCCTTTGTGAAAAACTAACATTAGCTGATATGCAATAACCATTTATAGTTGTGGCACATTTGGTATGTGTAACTGAATGCCCTTTTATATGTTCCATACTAATATTATATGACTATGAGTGAATTGTGTAGTATAATTTTTGTGAGGTCTCTTTAGTAAATATGTATGTAGTTGTTTATAGTCTATGCATATTTAGAATTTGTCTGCCTTACCCATCTTCATATGTATTACTGACCTGGTGAGAATGTTTAGCTTTCTACCACACTATTTTTTTTCCCTGTGGATAAATTTGCCTATGTTTACATCTGTAACATTTACTCACTATGCCACCTTAATATCTAGTATATTTATGATAATTTTAAGAGGTATTTATCTAAAACAAGGTATTTAGTTAATTACTTGATTTCTATTGGTGTGCTTTGCCTTGTTTAACATAAGATTTCAGTAGGAAAAAAAGATGCACTAGAGTCTCCAGAAAGAAAATGAGCTCTACAAAGAAAATTGTAGAGAAAATATTTCTAAAGAAAAAGTGTATCGAAAATAACAAAGCATAATTACTTGAGTTTTCTTTGTTTCTTTCTCCAACTGATAAAAAAAAAACTTTTTTGTATATCGGTTACATCAAAACCTGATTTCTTAATTTATGTTATTTCATTCTTCATCTAAATTGACACAATTCTTAAGTGTTTGTTTTCTATTTTCATGTTTAAAAATCTAGTCTGTTTTAAAAGTTGAGTCTGAAGAAGTAAAATTGGGAACAATTTAAAAATCAACGGGGCTAGACGGATAATTTTGTTACATTTTCCTGTTCAATCAGCGTCTCGTGGGAGTTTAGAAGTAATTCTATTTATTTGTCTTTCTTATGTAATGCTAACATAGTTGACCTACCATGAGCCATTACAACCAACCGGTTTGCTGGTTTGTTTGCAGAGTGTTTGATTGTGTTCTTAATTTTTTTCATTAAAATCTTTATGAAGGCTAAGTGGCAATTTCATGTTGGAGAAATAAAGCAGTGAAAATCACTGTCGTGTAGCCATCATCTAAGCAGAGTGCTTGAGATACCATTCTCCAGCACCACAGCTTCATGCACTGATCCTTCCTGTGGCCACTTCTTAATAGGCATCTCAGGAGGGGGTTTACTGTTATGTCCCCCCCTGCATGTGATTGTTCTTACAATAGCTGAAGTTTTTATATCTGCTTGAAATCTAAAGAAATCTATTCTTATGGAGACTCTGCTTTGGAAGATAGATATTTTTAACTTCAAACCCTTGATTTTTAAATACCTGTAGACTTATAAAAAGTTGCTAAAGTAGTACAGAGAGGTCTTGCATATCCTTCGCCCAGCTTCTTCTGTGGAAAATCCTGTGTAATCGTAGTTCTTTAACAGCTTTTATTAAAAATACTTAATTGTTTAAGAGCAATTATAGGCTCATAGAAAAATTGACAAGAAGATACTCAGATTTCCCATACATTCCTTGCCCTGACACACACCTACGGTCCCCCTTATCAACATTCTCCACCAGAGTGATATGTTTGCAATGATTAATGAATCCGCATTGACATATTATGATCATCCTAAGCCCATGGTACACTCTTGGTGTTGGACATTCTAAGGGTTTGGACAGATGTGTCCTCCATTATACTGTCATATAGAATAATTCCAATGTCCTAAAAGTTCTTAGAGTTCTTCTTACTCATTCCTTCCTGCTATCCCCCTAAACCTTGTCAACCACTGATCTCTGTAGATTTACCCTTTCCAGGATGATTTTTAAAGTGAGGAGATGTTTATGAATGTGTATGTTCTAAGACAGAATAATTATAATGCCAAAATATCAAACCCCACTGATTATCTATTAGAAAGAGCAGCCAAGCACTGTGCATGATCCCTGGGGCAGCTCTGAGATTTTGGCCCCACTGCTCTCTAATTCCATTTGCTTTACTTAGATGAATCCAACTAATATAATGATCAAGAAAAAAGAAACACAGGAAGAATGAGTAAAAATGGTCCCTCCTTTCCTTTTTCCCCTGATCAAAAGCAGCACTCCTACATAGATGTTTATGAGACTTATGATTTTTGGGCCTTATTAAAAACTTTAATTTGTGAGTTTCTGAGTTCTCAGTTTCACTGCCCTTCGGTCAGTCCAAAGTCATAAATAATATATTTGTGTATCATGAAACATATACTTTTGAATTTCATAGTTAAATGTTATGCAGCTGTTTCCTATTAAAGAATGTGAATTTTTAAAACATTTCTATTTTTAAACAGAATAGAGAGAATTATTTTCTGTGATAATAGCTGTGTATTAATTTCTTTGTATGATGAAATGTTAGAGAAAAAAGTAAGTTGTTTTGAAAGTACACTTTATTTTTTCTTTTCAGTTCTAAATCCAGGAATCTTTTTTTCTATTCCCTCACAATGTATTTGGTTTCTTATCTCATTCTCTATGTAAGTCTCTGGTGTATTAGCCACCTTTTCATTGCTTAGACAAAACATCAGGCACACATAAGTTAAAGGAGAAAAGGTTTATTTGGCTCACAGATTCTGAGGTTTCAGTCTATGATTGGCTGGATCCAAGGCTGAATTTTATGGAGGAAGAAAGCTTATCACCTCATGGCAGTTGAAAATTTCTCCCATTCTCAGATGGGGAAACTGAAACTTCTGTGCTCATGAGGCACAAAGGAAGCAGAAAAAGAAGCAGAGAGAAAAAAGGTCCAGGAATCAGACATACCCTTCAAAAATATTCCCCTCATAACCTACTTCTTTCAAATGGGTTCTGTCTCCTAACTCATTCAGCAATAACCTTTTCAATGAGGTTAAAGTTTCATGATCTAATCACCTCTCTAGACTCTGCTCTTTTACCTTTCAAAGAGTTATACAGATTTGATGAGGAAAGAGAAAGTTCTATGTGGAGGACTTCAATTATGATCTGTGAGAATCTGCTTCACAAGAAAATTATTTCCTTTGAAAGTCATTTTTCAGTTTAAAGGATAAAAATTACTAAAAATGTTAATACACATAATGGTTAAGTAACAAATTTGGTAGCGGTAAACATTTATATATATATATGTAACATTTATATATATGTTATATCAAGTCATCATGTTACATGTCTTGAATATATATGCACATTCATTTGTTAATTATTTTTAAAGTGTAGCTTAAAACTGTATAACCATTTTAATGCTACCATCTCCCTTTCCCTTCATTTTCTCCTTCTTTCTTATTTGATTATATTTTTCAGATGATTTTTTTCCCTGTCTATTCAGGGATAACAATTTAAAAATTTCCTCCCATTCTCAGATGGGGAAGCTGAAACTTCTGTGTTCATGAGGTACAAAATAAGGTAGCCTGTGAAGAACTTTCCAGTGCCATTTGCCTGGTAGATGCCCAATTCCTTGAGCTTTGCACTGGTTCTGCATCTTTTCTCTGTGTACTTGACAGCAATGGCAGCCTAGAATGACCCACATATCCACTCAGTCTTTCTTTGCTGAGCACCTGCCAGGTATTGGGCAGTGCAGCAGGCATTGAGAACACGGTGATGATAAAACAGGTAATGAAGTAGGGCTTCCATTGTGGATTTACTGTCTGTATAGCTGTAGTTGAGCAGCAGGCAAGACGCTGTCAGAAAGGAATTCAGATTATGAGGCAAATGGATGATCATTATTCCAAAAGAATTTGGGAAAGGGAATGAGAGGCCTTCAGCTAAGTGCGGAGGGAAAGCCTCTCCGTGTATGCAATGTCTGAGTTACTGAGAAGGAAAATCTGCAACAAGATCATCCGGGAGAAGCATGACAAACAGGCTGCAGATAATGTCAAGTACTTACCCCGTGCACACCATCCGTTTTCCCAAGGCAGAGATTCAAGAGGGTATTTTCTTGTTAACTATTTCCAAAGGGAGAACTTTGTAGTATCTCTCCCTGTATCTCTCTCTCCCTCTTTCCTTCTTGCCCCTTTCCTCAGCCTCTATCTGTGTGCATAAATTAGAGAAAAACACTTCTTCGGAGAGGCAAACTTTAGGTAAATATAGATGAGAGTAAGTTATAAGAGTATACTGGTAACAGAACTAAACTAGCCTGATTTGATTAGCATTTTTCTATCTTAAAAAGAAAAATGATTTCCTCTTGCGATTACTAGGAACATTTATATAAATGCATAAAAGTTTATAAGCTATATAGTTTTAATAACTAAGGGGAATTCCTGAATACTACATCTGGATAATACAAATTCATGGATTAGTAAGTTTATAATTCCCTAATGCAAGCAATCACTTGGCTGCTCTACTTAGGGGCACTTGATAGTCAAACTAAATATTCTCATCTCCACATGCAAAACATAATTAATTGGTTAATTGTTTTTAAAATTTAGGTCTTATGACTTATTTAAAAATCACTTAAAAAAGGATACATATTGAAAAATAAATGAGGGAAATTTCTCTTTTTTTCTTGAAAAAATGCTTATAGTAATACTATCTAGCAAACTTTAATTTTTAAAAATGTTGAAGTTTTCCTAAGCTTACAGTTAGGGAAAAATAGAGAACTATAGGATTTGGGGGATGTTAATATTAGTCAAGAGAATTTGAAGCAGTGAACTAGGATAAGAAAGGAAGTGAAGGGTGAGTGAAGGTCTCAAGCCAAATGGGGCAGAAGAAAGAGCCCAACAAGTTGTGACAAATAGAGAGGGAGCAGCTGCTGACCAGCCTCATGACCTTATTTATTACATAGGGAGGAGGACTGTCCAATAATGGGAAAGGAGGAAAACCATATCCTCCCTAGGGGACAAGGTATAAAGATCAAGGGATCTGTGAAGTCTTGCATGTCCACAATGATGATGGTGGTGATAATGACCACGGCAGTCCCTAGAGTGTGACCCCAAAGTGAAGGGGAAGAAAAACATACCAACTAGGAAATTAGGAGTATTTTGTAAGGTGGAAAGCCTTCATTTGATTCTAAACCTTTTGATGGGAGACCCATGCCTGTCCTAGGTTGGAATTGTCTCACTTCTCATCAAATCCCCTGGACAGAGCAAAAATTAAGGAATTTCCATAGGATTTTCCTTACCTGCAGGGAAGTATCTACTCCCTATGGAGAAACACCATATACCTGTCTTAATTAAAAAAAAGAGCAAGAGAGACAAGAATGCATTTGAATCAGAAATTATTACCACAATATATATATATAAAAAACATTCCTCCAGGAATATACTCACTCTTCACAGTTCAACACATCAAGAGAAAAAGCTATTCCATTTGTTATTCAATTTTCACATTTTTACTCTCTTTCGATCTTCATGTTTCAATCATAAATTAATTATAATATTGGCCACATTTTATTGTGCTTTCATTGACCAATCTATCAATTCAAATAAATATTCTCTGAAAGATACCATTTCACAAAGATCTAACAATGTGAGACTTTAAGTGCAAGATGAAGAATGACATGCACAGAATTTGGGATCTAGGACTAATGATATTCTTGTTTTTCAAAAGAACCTAAGATTCACACATCACAAGAAACAAGGAGTGATCAAAATATACAGTAAATATTTAAATTTTTAAAATACTACAGTTCAAAACATTTCACCATTAATCTCCCTCACTTGGAGCACACTTACGCCATCATTCTTGCCAGTTTCTGAAGCAGTTCTGGAAGTCCTCTTTCATGTCTTTATGACATAAAATAAAAAATACAGTGAATGCTGTTGTCAGGTGCCATCCAAGAGAAAGGCAGCCTCATGAAAACATTGTGGTGTGTTGTCCTCCACCTTATTCACTAGATCTGGCACTTGAAATTTCTGGCTCTTTCCCAAAGTCAAAATGACAAAGAAAGATAAACATTTTTAATTGAGAACATCGAGACAGCCAAGGCAAAGCCACTGAAGACATTCACAAAAAAGCATCTCCAGAACTGCTTCAGCAAGTGCCAAGAAGGATGGAATCAGTATGATTTAAGGAAGAGGGAGTTTTTTGAGGGGATGTAATAGTAATGTGTCTTTACTATAATAATTTTTAAAAATTTAAACTCATACCATGTTATTTGATCACACCTCTTAGCTCTAGGGACAGGGTTTAATTCATTCTTGGTTATTAAAAATAATTGTGAAACTGGGTAAAAAATTCTCATGTTTGGAAGTGAAAATAACTATTAAGCATGTAAAGTGTAGAAGACAAAAATATCACCTATGAACTGATGTGTAATATGAAATGAGGACCCCAAATCAAGGTAGGGACCCTCTACGTTGAAACTCTGCCTACTTGTAAGATCACAAAGGGTGGCTGCTGACCAGCTCTCCTGTCTGGAAGGTTTTTAGGATCCAAGATATTATTAAGATGAAGAGCTTAAAAAGGCCAGTATTAAATTGCACCTAACAGCTGCCACTGAGTCTCTGCTCCCAGAAGGTGTGAAACTGAAACTCGTACATTGGTTCCTTCCCACCACGGCTGCCCTGCAGGGCAGCAGTTGGCAGTAAGAGTCACCTTTACAAATGAAGCGATTCACATTGACTAGAAAGTCAGGCAGGACATGGAGACTTGACTCCTTACTATGACCTCTCGGGGATTCTGGTCTTTTCTCTCCCAGTCTAAACTATTTGGAAAAGTGCATATACTTTCTTAGTATGAACTAAATTCACAGAAACAAACCCTTAATTTATATTTCTCCTGGAATCATTCCATTTACTCTAAGAGACTGTTATTTTTGGAGGCTGCATTGCTGAACCAACTAAGTCCTCAAATAAAAAATGCCTTTTAAAGAAATCATAATTCTGTTCAAGTATCAATTCGTTTCAATACTTGTCAGTTTTTGCTGTGTTTCCTTTTGAAGTACTGGGTTGGAGAAGTGGGAAAGCCTGTGTTTATTTTAGGGTCATGTATTAGATATATGATCTTTAACAAGTCATTTAACTCAGTATCTATAACTTCATTTATATCACAGAGTCACATCTGTCCTGATCACTTAACAAGGTGATTGCGAATATCATATTGAATAATGTGTTGAATATCATATTGAATAATGTGTTAAAAATCATCTGTTACTAATAAAGTATTATTTAAATCAAAGGTCGTATTCTTAAACACTTGGCTGAAATCTCAGTTTCTTGCAAGTCTTCCTTAGTCTTCTTATCTGCCAGGGGTGGTGGAAGTATATTCCTCCATTAGGAACACCATCTGGAGCTGAGCTGGGCACCTAACCTCAAGGCATCCTTAGTGTGACTGTGTAACACAGTTTTTGGCAATGGTGTGTGATCACAAGTGCTATGAACCACTTTCAGGTCATTTTTTAAGATTAAATATATTGGTACAATTTAGATGTAATAATGATCACGTTCATCATAGGAAATTTGTACCTGTACATAGTATATTCTGATTCCTTTTTATTTTTAATGTCCTCCTTTCAATCCTCTTCCCTTTCTTATTTACAAAGCTTTGTTTCCATTTTATCCTCTTTCATCACTTCCCCATTCCTTCCTTTCCCCTTTCACCTCCATAGCCACCCCCCCTTTTCTTTTTTTAACAATTTCTTCCTATTTCACAATACACTTACTATTTCAGTATACACTTTGGTCCTTATTTAGCCTTTTGGTTTCTCACACCAAATAAACAATATGATTTACACACGTGTCTGATTTATTTCACTTAAGGATATGGTCTTTATGTGCATCCATTTACCTAGGGAATGTCTCAAATTTATCCTTATTTATGGCTGAGTAGTACTCCACTGCATAAAAAATCTTTTCGTCCATTCTTCAGCTTTTGGGTTGTTTCCAAGATTTAACTATTACAAACTGTGCTGTTATAAACATGCGTACCCCTATGTAACTGTCATGCAATGTTTTTAATTTTTCCAAGGAAGATACCCATCAGGGGAATTGCTGAGTTAATGGGACCTCTAACCCTAGTTTTCTGAGGAATCTCCATACTTATTTCCACACTGGTTGTACCGCTCTGCACTCTCACCAACAGAGGAGAAGGTTCTTTTTTCTCCACAGCCCCTCCAGCATTTGTTATTGGTTGATTTTTTGATGATAGGTATTCTTTCCAGAGTGAGATGGAATCTCAGTGCTGTTTTTGTTTGCATTTCTCAAATGACCAAAGATGTTGATCATTATTAATATATTTATTTGCCATTTATATTTCTTCATCTGAGAAGTGCATATTCATCTCAGATGCCCATTTTTGGATTGGGTCTTTGAATTGGGGGGGGTCTAAGTTTTTCAATTCTTTTTTTTTTAATTCTTAATATATTCTAAATATACATCCTTTATCTGAGGGACAAATGACTAAAATTTTTCCCACTCTGTGGGTTGTCTTTCTACTCCATTGGTGACTGTTTTCAGCGTGTTGCACAGTCTATGATTTTACCTCATTACTCTGCTTTAGTTACTCTGATTTTGCTACGCCTTGAAAACACCTTAATGCTTCTGCCTCAGAGCCTTTGATGCATTATTTCCACTTTCCAATTTGCAGATATTGGCACAGAGCACAACTTCACTTTTTTCAAGGTTTTGCTAACCATTATATGAAATATGTCAGCCATATCCTATTACTATCTAGTCCCATACTCTTTCACTAATAACATATGATAGCTGAATGTATTCTATATATTTACTTTTCTTGAGATAGGCTTTCAAACTCTTTATCCTCTTGTCTCAACCTTCTGAATGCTGGGATTGCAGATGTCTACCACCATGAGTGCTATATATAAAGTTATTGATATATTACATTATACATATATATTCCTCCACAAGAATATATAGTCCATGAGAACAAGGACTTTTCTTTGATTTTTAGATTTTAGAAAAAATTAGCATGTAAATATCATTGAATAAATTAGTGCATTTCAATTCTTAAGGCTCTAGAGAAACTTATGCATATATTATCTCACTTGACAATCTATTTTACCATTAATCCTTTCACTAATTGCATCTTCCCTTATTTCTAATTGTAACAGAGTGGGCAGAATACTGCTTTTAGATGATTTGTGTTGAAATTTCTCTGAAAGAAGGAACTATCATTGGAAAAATACATCATAAACTGATTGAATGGAAAAATAAAACCATGACACTATGAGTTGGCAGAGGAAAAGCAAGAAAAATAATTAAATGCTATGCATTTGAAACTTGAAGTGATAAAAAGGCCAAACATATAGAAAATATGGGAAGCCAGGAGAATACAAATAAGGGACTTTTGAGTACATTGGGAGACAAGACAAAGGGTTTATGGCGATTAATAGCCAAGCATACATGACTTTTCTTTCCTATAAACCACTTTCTCCCCAAAGCCTTCTATAAAGTAGAATGCTTCCAGAAGGGACTTTCATCAGTGAATGATAAGTCCGTGTGTGTGTGTGTGTGTGTGTGTGTGTGTGCTCGCGCGCATGTACGTGCAAACAAGGAAGCAGGCTGCACTGTGCATTGTGACCAATGCCAGAGTGGTAGGGAGATGTGAATGCAGTGGCAGCAGAATGTAAATGCTAAACATGGCTCTATGGAGCTCTGCCGAAATTAACAAGCATTTTAGCCTGAACAGTGGAACCTGAAAAAATCTTTTATTATACTTATGGAGCAGAAAGACCTCGGGAATCCTCTGTGTGATTTCATCAAGTATTCTCTTGCATTTAAATATTTTGCTATTAATGCTAATGTTTACAGAAATGTACTGACTTGAAGACAGATATTGTCTTGAATTCTTTCCATATTCACCTCCCCGAAAGAGCAATTTCACCACTGTCACCTAGAAAGTTAATTTTTTCAACAAATTATTTTTCTCTATAATTGTTTCAACCCTTTTGGGTTCCTTTTATTTCCCTTCAAATAGAAAAATACCTATAGTTAATACATTAAAGGAGGTCTAAAACTGAGAACCTAAGGAGTATTTTCCAATACCTCAAGATATTCATCTCTTGTAAAAGTAACAGTGAGCAAACTTACATTGACAGTTCACAGATAACTACTTTAATTATGATCACTTAAAGTTCAAGTAGTTATTTTGATAAAAATTTTAAGTGTAAGTAGTATTACTTTTGTTACCTAATCCCTAGCAATGTTCCTTTGCTTGTATCTTCCTAATAGCTGCACAAGCAATATAAGTAATTTGAGTCTCATTGCAACAAGCTCTCCAAATTCTTTCTAGGGAAATATAATAGGAAAGACTGCTTGAAATAAGCATGCTATTGTTTGATGCTCAAAAATCTATTTTGAAAGCATAGATTTCAAGGCTAAAAATTTTGATGCTCTAGTAGTTTTAAATTCATATGTTAAGTTCACTTAACATGTCACACAGCTCACTCAAAATTAAACAGCGTGGAAACACCACAATTTTGTTATTATTTGAATATATACGATGTGATTTACGAATCTTTGGAGGAGACTCGAGCCATAGTTCCTTCCTTCTTGGCAGACTATGTTGTTGTTTAGCTGCTCCCTTGAGCCCAGAAAATCTGCCAATTAATGCCAAGGACCCCAGCACTTAAGTAGAATTTAAGCAGCCACTTCCTTTGATTCTGGCAGCGCTGTGCTTGTGTTCCGTGGGGACTGCTGCTGCCTGTGCTGTCTCCTGTATTTTTTTGGAAATGAAAGGGCGACGGAGTAGAGAAGCCTGAAGACTGGGATAGGAAACTTAGCTCAGATGACTATTACCTTAACGCAGATTTGAAATATTCCTGAGTACCTTTCTTTATTGACTGATATCTATGACCATCACTCCCCTCTACACCTATTGACTTTAACATTTCCCTTTTGTTTTCATTTACATGCCCTTCCTCCAATTTAAAAATAAAATATTTAAAACAATACCAGGATTCCTCACTTTCATCAAAATTTCCACTTCATTCAGTGCTACCTGCTAGAACACCCTAAACCAAAAAGAATGATAAATTGGATTATGCAAAATGACTTCTTGAATTTTTCATTGGTTTTTATTCTGAAATTGAAATTTTTCTTGAACCGATGTTAGATTGGAAACTCCTGCCCACCATATAAATCATTCTCTGTCATCACAGACATGAGCACACTTATTTCCACAACCAGGCTTTCAGATGTTCAAATCTTAATTTGGCTAAATTGTATCTGCTTAATAAATGCTTATTTATTTATATTAAATTAAACTGAATGAAGAAATGAGAGATCTGGTCTTTTACTTATTGTCACCATCTGCAAACTATTTGTGTATAACTAAAAGAAAGACCAAGAAAGAAAACACATTCGTTTATTACTTGGACCATTATTTGAGGGACAAGAAATTTATTAGTTTATTATTAACTTTATTACTTCCAAGTTGAAAGAGTTGAATTGCATTATACAAATACATTTAATAATGGAAATAGAAGTTATTGGGGACAAAAGAAAACTCCATTATTCATAAATTCTGCAAGTTTTCTAATTATAAATTCAAAGAGTAATTTTTGTGAAATTCAGAAGCTTAGTAATATTTTTGGATTCTTTTAGAGATACAAAAGATCACACCCATAGAAGTAGTTGATTTATTCCTGAAATGTATTAAAATGATAAAATAGAGGTAATTATATCATAAAAAACTGGATACTTAATTCAGAAAGGGATATAACTGTAGTATCTAAGGGGTGAAGGCACTTTTCTTTAGAAAATATATAATGAACTTCAGAATACACCATATTAGTATATGGAATATAATTAATACACAGTTTAACAATAATAATATTTTAGAAATTTTTGTAATATATTCCATATTTGTAATCTCCATGCAAGAATTTATTATATCTCCAGCTGTTCTGGATTCTCCCTTTCTTGTGAGTAGGTTCCATTTGTGAAGCTTCCCTGTTACATTGTTCATCTATTGAGTTCTACCCATTAAATTGCAGTGTGGTTGTCCGGCTCATCACCACCTCAGCAGCACCCTGTTTATACATATTAGGACATAATCCTTTGGTCCCTATGGCTAATCTGTATGTCCAGAAATGGTCCTACAGTCCTGTTCTTTGCATTAGGTACTATGCTTTGATGAGAAACAGGGTCATTCTCCAACCAGAAATGACATTCTCTTGGAAATAAAAAAACAAACAAACAAAAACAAACAAACAAACAAAACCAAACAAACAAACAAAAAACATGGGGCAGCCTGGAAGACTCCAGCAGAAGTTCTAGCATTTAGGTCTTTCTATTCAAGTCATTCTTTACACACATTACAGCAACCCATCTTTCTAGGAAACATATACATTTTTCTGCCATAGTTAGAGCAGAGGCTTATTGATTCATGCATTAACTCCTTAGACAACACTGAATTAGAATCTAATGTAAGCCAAGTTCTTGATTGCATCATTGAACAAGACAGACCTGCCTCACCTCTAAAGCTTATCTTCCAATGAGGAGAGCCAGGTAAGAAACAAGTGAATGCATGAAACTAATCCAAACATGCAATGTAGGAAAGAAAAAAAAATACAGAAAGTAGACTTGTAGAATTTTTTGATGGGTGGACAGGGAAGCCATCTCTTGAGTCCCACTTGTGCTTGAAAGACAATTAAGAGATACTTGCTGCATACCTGTGAGAAACAGAAAGCACATTAGTGTGACTGGAGAACAGTGAGGCAAAGAAAGGTGGTAAAAGTAAGTTCAATCAGTGTTTCTAAACCAAATCGCATGGGGCCTTGGCTGCCCATGGCAAACCATTTGGTTCTTGGCTTTTATTTCATGCTATTGTCAAAGAAAAGAAAAATATATCCACTAAAACTGATATATGTGATAGTTGACAGTTGTGGCAACTTGAGTAAGAAACGACCCACTAAGTAGATTAGCCTAGCTCTGAATTTGGCTGAAGGGATTTACTGAAGACAGAAGACCCATCCTAGATGTGAGTGGCACCAACAAATGGGCTTGTCTCCTGAATGGGATATAAAGGGGAACAAAGAATGAAGGCTCGCTTCTGTTTCTTCAGAGGAGCTCCAGTCTTTACCTTCAACTTGGATGTTGTCTCCTAGCTTCCAGCATAGACTCTTTAGCCTTCACTACAGATCCTTCAGCCTTCCTTTGCAGACCTTTGGGCCTCCTAAGACTGACTCATGAGACACTGAAGTAAGCTCCAGGCCTTTGACCTTTGACTGGATCCTTTGGATTTTCAGGATGCAGACAGCCTCTTTGCACTCTTCCACATCTGATCTTCAGGTAGCCATTGTAAGCTCACCTTGTAAATAACCATATATTTATATATCTTACATTAAATCTCTCTAATGAGCACTGGCTAATACAATATTCTTACATCACTAAATCATTTGGAAAGAGCATTTGTCAGTTGCTTTACACACCAATGCCAGTAGGTTTACACATCTGACCAATTTACTATTACTATTCTCATGATTGTCACACCTTAGTAATATTTTAAAAGATGTATAAAGGAAGAGTTATCAGCATAAATTAGCTAATATTCATATAAAGAAGAAAAACAAGGGGAAAATAGAAAAAGATTGTATCACTTTTCAATGCATTATTAGAGCAAAAGGATAATAATGGTATATATATTATATATATTTATATATATAGTCTTTTTGAGACAGAGTCTCACTATGCAGTTCAGGCTGGCCTTGAGCTCACTTTGTAACCCAGGCTGGTCTCAAACTTGCAACGATCCTCCTGCCTCAGCCTCCTGAGTGCTGGGATTACATGAGTGCACCATCATGCCCAGTGGTGGTATATTTATTCTTTCCAAGAAAATTATAAGCATCAGTCAACAAATTGATGTAAGTAAATGTAATTTTACAAAATGTGTCACATGAAGTGAAACTTTTCATTTATTTAAGCAATTAATGAAAATATCACTGAAAAATTATGCCAATATCTAGGTTCAGGATGTATTCTTACTAATAAAGTTCCAGGATAATCTATCTCCACAAAACAATAAGTCATGATTTTATGTATTCCCAAAAAAGGACATATTAAAGTAAAGCATGTTGTTGGATAATTTTTTTGTTACAATAAGTATTACTTTTGCCTATTTATGAATGCCCACATTTAAACCCCTCTTCCAACAATTTGAGATAACTAAGGAAAGGGACCTAAATTTTGAATTATTTCTTCCACAACTTTATTACTATGGTGAAAGTCAGTAAGTAGCAATAAATATTCTGAAGCACTTTAAGAGTCTTCTTACAGTATTTAACCAATGAGTACAGTATTTGGGGGAAAAATTTAATCCACATGTCCCTGTTTGACATAATTAAATAAAATGTAAGAGCCATTTGATGTCCAAATGTCTTGTAAGATTTTTATAAGCTTCTTTTCTTTGAAGTAAAAGAGATATATTATTGTCGAGGGTAAACCAAATTTGAAAGCCCATCTACTTTAACAGCAACAGCAAAAACAAAAGCAAACAATAAAGCAGTAAAAGCAAACACCATTAAATAGCAAGATGAAAATGCTTCATTACTGAAAATTGGGGATAACACCCCAAAAAGAGAAAATATACCTATTATAGAATTACATGCTACACTGTATAGTTCTGTAAGTTTGACAGAGGTCTGGATTGCAGGCCAATCTTAGATTATCTGCTCATTTATGGATGCGTGGGTAAAATATGAAAGAGAAATTACCTTAAATTCAGACAAATGCTGTGACTGATCTAATCCAAAACACTTCAGAATGACTCTTAGGCCTTGCTATGATCATGGACCAATAGCAATAAGACTAAGAAATTTTTGATCGAGAGCTAAATTTAGACTTTCCCAGATATGCAGTACAGAGTTCATCTTTCCTTTTAGGGAGCAAAGTAGAATTTATTTCACTATACATAAGAATTAGCAGATAGGCTCAACAAACTCTAAAATGTAATAATCTCCTTGTTTGTTACTGGGAAAAGTGTAGCATAATTTGGTTCATAAGTAAACCTTGGCAAAGAAATAAATATAGAACAGTCGAATCATTTTGAAATATAAGGAGCAAGAATGCTAAGTGTTAATAACATGTAGAATCTAAATAACTGCATGTTTTTGGTAAAATATAATTGCAAAATAATATAAAATGTGTTATAGTCTGAAAGTTACATATAAACACAGTTTGATAATTTTTTTGTCTTTTTGAGACAAAGTTTCACCATGCAGTTCAGCCTGGCCTAGACTCGCTTTGTAGCTGTGGCTGACCTCAAATTTACAGCGATCCTCCTGCCTTAGCTTCCTGAGTCCTGGGATTACAGGCATGTGTTTTCTTTTTCTTTTTCTTTTTCTTTTTCTTTTTCTTTTTCTTTTTCTTTTTCTTTTTCTTTAGGGGGGGGCTAGATGTTTTTAACATGAAACTTTTTATTGTTCATGTCAACAGTATTTTCAACTCACTAGAAACCTAAAACTACTATTTTCAAAGACTATTACAGAAAATACTTTGCCATTGTTGAAAATCAGCACATACAAATAAGATTAGATAAATTTAAACAAATTCAGGTAACCTCTATTTGTACTCTATATAGTAACTATTATTAATCTCTAAATATTACTAATTTTCCCACACACATTTACAAATTTAAATTTTACAGCTCATATTTATAAATATGTATAGGGTTTCAAATGAGTCTTAGATGGTGGAAAAAATTTGCAAGACATTACTATATGACTCAGATTAAAAAAACTTGCAAGCTAATGAGAAGATAGCTTATAAATAATTCCCTCTGAATTAAAAATGAAATGACAGAATTTACCAGTTCATGCTCTAAATTGTAAGAGATTCTTCAGTTTCTGCATCCTGTGCCCTGTATTTATCTCATTCTGGTTTTAGATATTCATTCCAGATCATCATAGCTAGTGATAAAGATTAACTCATAGGACTATCATGGCAGATTACAGGCAGCAGTGCTCACAAGACACAGAAAATGCTCACCAATGTCCACAGGTACTTGAATACAGGGTGGAGGGGGACAAACAGATACCAAACTATGGGAGGGTAATTTGAAGGAGAAGCCCATCATATAAAATCCAGTAACATGTGTATTTAGAATAAGAAGCAAGGATCCTTCTCAATCCCTGCACTACTTGCAGATCTGGTCCAGTGAACAATCAGAACTGTAAACTTCCCTCTTAAAACTATTCTCATTGTGTCCCACAACTGTTGGGTATGGTATTGCCATTGTCATTTGATTCTCTGAATACTTAAAATTTTCTCTAATTTCTTCTGTAATCCATTGATTATTCAGGAATGTATTATTTAATCTCCATGTGTTTGCACAGTTTCTGTGGTTCTTTTGCCACTGATTTCTATTTCTTTATGTTACGATCTGATTGTATGCAAGAAAATATTTTAATTCATTTGTATTTATTTAAACATGCTTTATAGCCTAAACTGTGCTCTATTCTGTGTGCTGTTAAGAAAAAAATGTGTATTTTGTTGTTTGATGACACACTCTGTAGATATCTGTTAAATTGACAGTGTTGTTCAACTTTGATTTGTTATTGTTGTTGTTTGTTTATCTGGTTGATGTCTATTTGTGATAGTGGGGTATCAAGGGGTCTCACCATGTTTGTGTTCATATTTATATGACATTTTATGTCCAGTAGTATTTTATGAAATTTGGTGTGCTGGTATTCATGTATATATATTTATAATTGTTAACTCTCCCTGTCTGTTCCTTTTATCAATATATAGTAGCCAGTTTTGTCTCTTGACCTGTTTTGGATTGAAGTCCTTTTTATCTGAAAAGCAGATAGCTACTCCTGATTGCTTTCAGGATCCTAGTGCATGGAGCATCATTTCTCAACCTTTTGCTTACAGTTTGTGTGACTATTTGTGCATGAGATGTGTTTCTTGCAGGCAAAGTATAACTGGGTTTTATTTTTGATCCAAATGTCAATCTGTGCCCTTTTGAGTAGAGATTCAATTATTCATATGGAGAGTTATTATCAAAAGGTATTTACTAAATCCTGTCATTGCATTATTTTCCATTGCTGATTCTTATATTTTTTACCTTTTATTTGATAGGTCTCCTCATAAGTTGTATCTTTCCTTTGGGCTTTTTGGCGATGTTGGGCCTCACTGTGACTATCTCATACTCTTTTGCGCACTTTCTGCAATACTGGCTTGTTAGTCATGAACTTCTTGAGGTGAAAAGTCTTTATTTCTTCATAAAATTTGAAAGCTATTTTGTAGGATAAATGAATCTAGATCAGAAGTTGTTCTCTTATAGGACTTGAAAAACTGCTACAAGCTCTCCTTTAAGTTTTGTGTCAAGAAATTTGCTGTTATTCTGATAGTTTTGCCTTTATAATTTTCTTAATATCTTTCCCTAACAGATTTTAGTATTCTCTCTTTGTGCTTAATTTGTAGGATTTTGATTATGATGATCTTGACTATTTGGAGTTCTATATATCTCATTTATCTAGATGTTGAATTCTTTCCCTTGATTGAAAATTTTCTACTGTGATTTCAGTAAAGTTTTTATATCTTCTATGTCTTCCTCTAGTCTTCCCTTAACTCCTATAATTATTGGGTTATTTTATTTTATTGACCAAATAACAGAGGCTCAAAACTGTTTCCATGGTGTCTGCTTGTTTTTAGGGCATCACTAAGTACATGATCTACTGCTTTGTCTTCTAGTCCTGATACTATCTTTACACAGTGGTAATTCATGTTGCCAATACTTCCAATTTAATTTTTATATCCTAGATTAATGCTTTATTTCTTTTCATAATTGCTAATTTTCTATTAAAATTGTCATTAATATTTTGTATAACCTAATTTAATTTAAGCAACTTTTATGTCATTTTAAAGCTTATTCAGCACTTTGTTAATTAAATTCATTATCTGTTCATTTACATCCTCTTGGACCTCAATATCTATCTTATGGATTTGTTTCTTATTTGATCTCTTCAAACATTTTAAGCATTTGTTTTTGAGTTCTTTGCCTGTGACTCCTTCCACTTTGGTGACCTTGATACCCACCTATGGGGAGTTGAGAGTTTTAGAGGCATCTCATGGACTTGTTTTCACATATTTCTACTGGTTTTGCATTAAAAGTTGAGCATCAGCTAGGACAGAAAAAACCTATTGTTACTATGGAGATCTCTTTATTTTATTTAGTGTATGTTTCCTGTGCTGTGACTCCAGCTTTGGTTATGTTTTGGTGTTTACGCAGCTCCTCAACTTACTCAACATAGTAGGATTACCCCTGTTTGTAGTGTTGCAAGGAGAGAACCACTACCAATTATATCAACATCTTCACTTCCTGGTGCATGTCTTTCCCATTTCACCATCACCACTGCCTCAAATCAGCTAAAATGGATCCTCTGCAAAACAATATTTGTTTTCCAACTTTTGACTGGTTTTTGATAGAAACACCAATGCAACCTATGAAGAAAGAAAAGTAATCAACAAGTGAGGCTGTGAGAAACAGTTGTGAGTTGTATGAACAATTCTTGTGAATTTGTTCAGTCTTACTCAAGAATAACTTGTCCTTTCTTATGGACTTTGCTTCCTCTTATACAGATTTCTTAGAACTTTTAGATCTTAATCTCATTTCCAGTTCATAGAGAGGGTTTCTGGTGTTCTATAGGTGGGTGCTTTCAGCCTCCTGACTTTTACCAAGATTCAAGGGTGAATTCCATCTGAAGATAATTATCATTCCATTCAGTGACCCTACTCTCAGTAGAGGCTGTTCTGGTCATAACTCTGAGAAAGCAAGGCTCCCTGTACTTCTTCCCACTGTTTTCCTGGATTGAGAGAAAAATGCTTGAGTGAGATGCTACTGTAACTATCTTCACACAAACAAATAAATTGGAATATCTATTTACACGAAAAATAATTTTAGGATATAGAAGAGCTGTTCATAGTGGTACACCCTGGTTTTAAAGGATTCTCAGCATATTGTTACCTACTCACAAACTTCTCTAGCAATGAGCTGAAGCCACTGCACATCAAGAAGTATAAGGCAAAGAAGTAAAGCTCAGCACTTTGAAAACTCTTGTTCTTAAATGTGACTATGATTGGAGGGAGCTCATCAGACTAAATAAGCTCTAGTGAAAACTGAGTATAAAAATTTTCACAACATTTGAAACTTCCTTTGTAAATTCTCACATGTGGATATTTTATAAAGAAAAATGTTGGGGTGTTACTTTAAATAACTCTAGTTATCATGATAACTCAAATTATATTTCATGCTGATTTTAGATACTTTTTATCACAGAAGGGAAATCAGAAATCTTATGCATCAGTGAGACTTCTTGAGAAAATCACTCTTGTGAATTAACATGTCACAGCAGAGAAGCAGACCCCTAATATAATAGACTGAAGGAACAAGGGGAGGAACAAAATCCTGAACAGGCCAGTTTCATTTTTAACCTCAGTAAAAGGAAGCTTTGAAGCCATCTAGCAAGTTGTGTATTCTTTATTTCTCATGATTTAAAACTTACATGGGCATGTTCTCACATTATCCCTTTCCAGCACTCTGAGCTGCCACTTAAGATTATTAGTCAACTTAATATCAACCTGAACCTATAAAGTTCTTAAAATGTACTTTCAAAATTCACCTTCCAAAGGGGAGAAGAAAAAAGACTAAGTAGCAATTGTCTATGGCACTATTTTATAGTCGTTGGTTATATTCATCACTGATTTGACATCTTAATTTTACTAGCGATCCCTATAATTTATAACTCACATTCTATTTGATAAACTATATTTAAATATTGACTAAACATTTAAATAGAAGCTAATTTGATTTTTGCAATCATTTACTACACATTGTTGACCACATCTAAGACAACAGTCCTGTGTTGCTGCTATTCTCTTATCACTACTTTTAATAATTAAAATAATGATTTTTGACACATTTTAAAGAGTGTTTAAAGGATTAATATAAATAATCTTCTCCTAAATTTCTTAAAATTGGAACTGGAAGAATATATAATCAATTTTAGAGAGATATTTGTTTAGTACTCATGCTGCCATTTCTCTCCCCACATCAAAGACAGACATTATCACTCTTCCACTAAATATTGTCTTACAAATCTATTATAATTAGCATAGATAAACAAAAAACATATATTCTATCCTTGATATAGTTCAACCTATCGTTTTATAAGTAAATATTCACATAATGATTATATTGCAAATTAGTTGCAGAATTAGGACTAGAACATGTCTTATCTCCTGACTCGGTTCAGTGCTCTTTCTATGACTTCAAGTATAGTTTGCCGTAACAGCCAAATTGCTAATCAGATTTGAACTTTAAATTTTAAAAGCTCACAATGACTTTTAAATTTCATTATTCAAAAGCTGTTCTAATAAAGAGACTTTGGACCAATACATTTACTACTTCATCTGGCCACCATTCTTCACAGCAAGAGTAATCAGTTGTCTCCGGGGAGTAGAGGGTAATTTCAGCAGTTGCCAAATATATGCATTTATAAAGACTACTATCGTGTTCACATCTTTAAAAAATGCACACAATCAACCCCAAAATATCAGCAGCCCTTCAAATAGGAGGATTCTAGCTATATATGAGGGGCAGCTGATCAAAGTCAGCTAAAACTAATAAACATGAAAAAGAAGAGCTGAAGAGAAAGACAGCTGCTGATGAGTACTTCTTACCATTTGAGGCAACTTATAATTCTAACCATTCTGCGAAAAACAGACAACAGTGTGATTGCTATTGTTTTACTGATTAACTATTCTCTCTGCTTTTTCCCAAAAGGCAAACTTTGCTTAGTAAATATTGACACCTGTAAACCAAGCTGGCTAATGCCGTTGGCTCTCCAGCAATCTTCCCATCTGTTGCCTGAGAATTTTAAGCAAGGTATTTTGGGACTCTTGCTCTCTTTCCATTGTAAAATGTAAAAAATGCTACCCAGAAGCTAATCCGAAAGCCACATGGCCCTAGAGGGGCCTGTGGTAAGTAAAGGGAAATGTAGTCTAATATGTAAAATGCATATCCCACTGGCCTCCTCTGCCACCCTGTCTTTAGTTAACAGCATGCCGGGGTAATCTGCTTAGTTACCAAGTGGGGTTTTTTTCCCTCTTCCCCATGAGATCACCCAGACCACGATCAAAGCCCAAACACACTCTCTGCCAGCACTATTGTTCCCCAGAGTGGGATTAATGACTAATTATGTCAGGTCACTCATCCAGATGGCCTCTCAGATGTTCCTTTGTCATTGTCTGACCTCCCATATGCCCCTTTGACCTTGAGGTTTATTTCCATGGAAACATGAAGCCTCAGTTTCCTCACTGAGATTGCCAAGAATTGGCCAAAAGGAGGGATACAGGATAATCTACCCACACTTTGTATTCTGCTTCCATCTCACGCCTTGTTAAATCCAATGAATAGATAAAAAATGCTATCTGGTCCCAGCTGAGTGATGACCATGGTCATGATTCTATGTTACATGCTATGTTTTTTAAATTAGCAGACAGCTTTGTACATGGAAACGTGCATTCAATTTGAAGAACATCAATCGCCATAATGTGATCTTTTTATCTCATTAATGTTAAGCAAGGGTAATAGAATGGAATTACAAAATATCACTGTGAAAGGAATACAATTCAGAGAATTATAGATATCCCCCATTAAAGCCCTGGAGATATTTGGATAAGTCAACTTGTTCAGTTTCATAAATTAAAGATTCTTTACTCACTACCTTTTCTGGGGTTTAAATTCTAGTCTCAGATGTTGATCTTAATCTGAACGAGGATTTTAAGGTGGTTAGAAAAATGGAAAAATTTTCACAAAACTACCAGATAAGTAAATAAAAACAGAATACGAGACTGACTCATGAACTCAATTAAATAAAAAAGGTTGAAAATGTATTTGCATGGGATGAAATATATTTCCCTTTATAGTTTGCAGAAGACTAAAGATTAATTCAAATGTATAAAATGTGGAGGCTCTCCTGAGTTCATTCAGGAATGAAATGTCTCCTATTCTTGAATTCATGGAAGCCCAGAGGTCTCACAGGGAATGCAAGCAGAGTGAAAGTATTCACATATGCCCAAGTTTCGCTGCAGGGTAGCAATTTATTAATGTCACCTCATCACTGGTAAGGGAGAGGTAGATTCCAACTGAGAGCTATCTTTTTATTTAAGAAGAAAAATTAAAGAGCGAGGTGGATGAAAGGATTTTGTTTCTTTTATTGTCCTTGAAGGGACATTTTTGCCTAATAAATCCAGAAGGAAAATTGGATCAAAAGGATACTGCTTAATAGTAGGCAATCCTCTCTACTTTCCCTTCCTATGACTGTAAGTGCCTTTGGAAGCAGTGAGTGTACCTTGTTATCTGCTCGCTACAGAATTCTAATATCTTCAGTGACTGCATGATGCCTCACATAATCCAGATATGTAAAATCTTAATGAATGAATGAATGTGGGATAGATGTTAGTGTGAGCCCATGTGTAGCAGAAAGCTTGGCCTTTTTTCTTCCAATAATGAGTCAAGAATAGTTTACTTTGAAAAGCATTCTATGTGTGCAAATTTAGCCTCAAGGAACACAAATTCAACATGTTACAGAGAAATCATTTTTTTCTACTAATAGAGAGATAAGTATATTTAAAGAATGGCAACTCTGGAGCTGATTTCCACAAAGTATCAAAAGACAGATAGCTAGTTCTTAATCTTTGAGAATGGGACCAAGGAAACTTGTCTCACATTTTGGATGGAGTGTTCTGAGCCTTCTGTAATGGTTTCACTCCACCTGAGATACTCTCTACCTCTTCTGGGATGTTGGTACTCTAGACCAAGCTTCTTTCTCTTGTCAGACAGTAGTGCTCTATGATACAGTAAACCAAGACTCAATCTGTGAACACTGAGGGGTGGCAGGTAACCTGTCTACAGTAGTGCCTGTAAATCTGCTCTCTCCCAGATTATACAATGAAGTATTTAATTGTTTTTATTATTTCCATTATGTATAAAGCAGATCCCTCTTCCTCAAGGAATACACTTGCTTCAACAATTTTTATAATTTCTAAGAAGAAATACTTTGTCATTCATAAGACTCATAGACATAGAATCATTTTAATCAGCAACATAGCTCAAATGTTAACATTCTGACTCAGTAGACACATGACCTGAACGTCATCATGAATCTTCCATTGTCTGCAACTTCTCAAAAAAACATCTGACACTTGTTACAGTTTCCTCATCTGCAAATCACACTAATGTACTCTGCAAGTTCTAGCAATAACTAGGAGCTGAAATAATTCTTCCAGTAGGAGGGATTTTGAATTCTCATGTACTGCCACTAAAATTCTCATGGTTGCCTAAAAGAGTCATGAGAGTCAGTAATATGTTAATATAGTACACCAAGGGGGAAAATTATGGTATCAAGAAATACAGAACTGGAGATCACTGTCATCCAAGTACTGCTTGTTTGATTTTTATGATTCTTGTAAATTGCCTTGTAAGTTACATCAGTGGAAGTTAGGCACTGGTTTAGTTGCTGGAGACACAATGATGATGGCCCCAAGTTGCTCTTAGCCTAGTAAGGAGACTGAGAAGTAAACCAACTCTCTTTAGCAAGCACAGAGCAACTTGCAGGAGAAAGTGATACCCACGTCTAGCCTTAAATAGGATTAAACCCAGGATATGAGGAAAGAATGAGAAAAAGTACTCAGAGGGAACAGTTTATGGCAAATCTTCCAGGAAAACACAGCCTGAATTCAGAGATTTGCAGAGAGTTCATGCCTGAGGCGTGGGCTGTTGGAGGGTGAGGCCAGAGAGGTGAGCAGGAGGCTGTCATCAGAGGCTTATTGTTCAAAAGGCCGTGAATGGCCACCAGGCCCCAGTGCCTCAGACTCCCAGCTGTTCAGGGGAAGAAGTCCATGTGTGAGAAAGGGTGGCAAGGCCAGGCCAGGGCCCAAGTCCTGAGGACTAGATTACTAGTCACCCTAGACAGAAACAAGGGCACTGGGAGCATGAAGGTGAAAATTATAAAGTGGGGAGAGCATTCAGAGAAGCCCAGGAGTCTCCTACCTGCTTCCCCCACACAAACATAGAAGTAACTGAGTTGAGTGTCAGGGTGGCAAGTTGGAGTTTCCCAAATCTCTTTCTAGAGAGTGGAATCAGATGGCATTGGTTTGGCCTGATGAGCCTTTAAGGGTCAGGTAAAGAGGCCTTTGACTGTAGAAAGACAAAAAAGCAGAGGCAGGGTCTCAGTGTGCTCGGTTCCTGCAGCGGTGTGAAGCCGTGGAGACACAGATACATACTGGAATACTGGATCTAGAGCCGATTCCCTGTCTGACTGAGAAGAGTTACTTTCTTAACTTCTCTGAGCCTACACCTCTATAAAATAAGAATAAAAATGCTTTCCTTTCTGGATTGTTGTATGAACCAGAAGAAATAGGAGGAAAATGCCTGATGTCTAGAAAGTAATCCATAGTCAGAGTAGATAAGTGGCAACTTTTATCAAGAGGTTATATTAATTATTCTTTAGGAGATATTCATTAGCCAAAACAAGAGATAACTAATAATTATATTCACATTTTCTTTATGTGGATCTGTTTTATTGCATTTTCATTTAACTTTAAGATAGTAATTATGCAAATTGTATAATTCATTTATTAATGTATATTACACTTCGTCCATTGTTGTATCCCCTACAGTATACATTAAACTTTTGCATAAGATAGAGTCTCAGTTAGCCTCTTTGAGGATGAAATACACATTCATCAGAAAAGGCCATTCCTAGAAGTGAAGTTATTGATACTTAAGTATTTAATTTTTCACTCATTCAACATAATTTATTATTAATTTTTTTATTTTAAAGAGAATAGAACGAAACAAAACAAAACAGAGCCAAAAAAAAGCAAAAGAAAACAGAATAGAGTCAAACACAATACAGCATTTCAAAACAGAACACAGAAAGCTACACAGGTCTTCAAAACATAACAACAGGAGATTAACTATGGTTACCCCAGTGTCTCTTGCTTTCCTCAAAATGGTTGTTCATACATTTACAGACAATAAACTCAAACAAAACAAAGCAATACAAAACC
>RJWT010001840.1:0-44700 GCA_004365215.1 Cuniculus paca | reverse complement strand
AACCCAAGTTTGCCTGTGTATGTGTGTGTGTGTGTGTGTGTGTGCGGTGTGCAGGTAAGAAAGACAGATGATTATAGTTCGTACATGTCATGTTGGGGAGTAACTTTTCAATGACATCTCTATATACTCACTTTGTGGTTTATTTGTTTCTAGAAAAAATCACTCAGAAGCCATTCTGTGGAAAGCGGCCTCAGAAGGATGCCCGCCCAACAGCAGGAAGGAAGCCCCAGCCTCCCCTCATCCCCTGGAAGCTGTGTCCAGGCAGAAGCTGCCCCTGCTGGCCTCTGCGGAGAACAGAGGGGAGATGACTGTGCAGACCTGCATGAGTACTTCAACGTGCTGAGTTACAGAAGCCTGGGGAGCTTCAGCTTCCTTGGGGAGAGTGGTTAGCAATCAGAAGCATCTTCTGGAGACACAGACTCTCTTTGTGTTGTAGACGAAAGGAAGCATTTGTCTTCTCCCTCCGTGCTGTGTGTGTGCTAAGTGAACGAATGATAACTCTTGCCCATCTTCATTTCCTCTAACCTTGCTTTTCATTTCCTCATGGCAGACCTGAGATGAATGGCTTGAGTCTTGCATGAATGCAAACTCAGAACAAAAACGTAAAAAACCCAAACTTGATCTGCCTTTTTTAAATGTCAGTTTGAGCAGATTCTGTAACTCCGAGAAACATCCCTCCTAATAACACTGGTCAGTCAGTGTTCGTGCTGTCAGTTTTGAGGTGGATTATGAGGTTGGTATGAACACAGTCATGGTCCACTTGTCTCATCTTCATGTTCATCATCATTCACTCAGTCAAGGCATTTTGTGAATGAGGCATGGTACCAGGTTCTGCGGGTGAGGGGGTCTAGGAGAACTGAAGCATGGTCACTTGCAAATGTACAGTACAAATGTGATAGCCAAAGAGACTGGTGTGCCTGGACTGGCAGGAGGAGAAGTTTTTGTAGGAAACTTGTAAGAGTTCCTACTTGCAAGAGAGCCATAGAATTTGATTATATTCTCTGGACAGGCTTTTCCTGTCTCCTTTTCCTGCAGCATGCTCAGAGTTCATCTGTGATGGCCAGATACAGGGGCTTCCAGGCTCTTCCAGGAACATGTGGGATGCTCCCAGGAAATGCATGTCTATTGAGGGAGTCAAGTCCTAGCCCCTGGGTCAACATCTATCTTTCAGCCAATGGTTGAAAACAGAATCTATTTCCCACCAAAAGGAAAGCCTGGAATTTTAAAACAGGAACTCTTCCTAAAAGGGGAAGAAAGGTGTGTGTGTGTGTGTGTGTGTGTGTGTGTGTGTGTGTGTGTGAGAGAGAGACAAAGAGAGAAAGACAGACAGATAGAGACAGAGGCAGACAGTGTTTAAGAAGTAAAACTCTGACACTAGCTTCTTTGAGCCCTTTTATCTACTCCCCGAGCTCTTGGTGCTGAGTTGGTGTCTGAACAGTTCATTTCTGTTGGAAGTGCATTCTGGCTGAATCTAAAGACTTCATTCTTCCACCGTTTCTCTTAGAGGGATGAGCAGGGAGGCTGCAGTTATAGTGATTGATTTTCCTTCTTGGGTGAAGGAACTGAGAGTCAGTGTGAAACCAGGCAGGCTCCTGTCAATGGCTAAAACAAAGCATTGCCCTACCCCTTAAGAATCAGCCAGGGTTAAACAAGAAGACAGTGTAACTCCTACTCCTCTCTGGATCCCCCCCCCAACTTTTCCACCCAATAGGTCTGTAGTTAGGAGTAGTGAACTGAAATACGTCCTGAGCACCAGTCCTTTAGAAGAAAGATAGACATGTGTAACATGCTTTTGTTTGCTGTAGCAGTTCACAGTATTTTTCTTGTGAAACTAATGCAAATATGTAGGAAGTAGAATGTAATTCATGAATTGGAAATGAACTAAAATGTAATGACAAGGAGGGAGTGGTGTTTTGATTTGGAGAAGATCTATATTGGGCTGAGGTTGGACTGAGTGTTGGGTGTTACTTAACACAATTATGGTAATTTGGAAACGTTTGCAAATACCATTGGGATGTGATAAAATACAAAAGAGCCTATAGATGTTGGAAATGGGTCAGGTTACTAAAATGAGATTCAATTTGACAGAAAATAAATTTCAAAGTAGAATTCACTGAACTAGATTCTCCTGAGAACAGTGAAGACATCTCCTAAAAGCTGGATTTCTGAAAACATGTGGTGTGCAGGATAGTAGCCACTTTCCACATGCAGCTGTCCAGCACTTGAGTTTGGATTAATTGAACTGGGGTATGCTGCACTGTGAGTGCAAAACACATATCAGATTTTGAGGGCAATATGAGTGAATCATGAAAATGTAACTGTCTCATTAGTAATTTAAAAGTATTGATTGCATGCCAAAATGGTAACTTTTAGATATGTTGGATTAAATAAAATGTTATTAAAATTAACTTCATTTGTTTCATTTTGCTTTTTAAATGTGGTTCTTACAAAGTTTACAGTTGACCTTGTGCTTCCCTTTACATTTCTATGGGACTATGCAGCTCTAAATCGTAAATCCAACCCAAGCTGGTGCCTGGGAAAATGTCTATGTATGTTGGTCTCTGTTTCTTGTCTGTTATTCAGAATAGTGTTTGAGAAAGTTGTTCCTTATTATGTCTGTTGAGAAGTTTATAGGGAAGTCTCACAGGGGAGACTGAGGTTGGGGACTACTGAGTGCTGACAGAAAGAGATCCCAAATTCTCCTGGATCCCTTTTGGATTCTCTGACAGGAGGAGAGAATAAATGGATCTGTGAATGACAGCACAGAAAGAGACACATTTATTGATTCTCTGCCCACAACCTGAGCCTGGACTTACAGAGTCTCATCTGAAATCAAGAGAATTATTACTGAACACATGCAGGAAATTTTAAACCATGGAGCTTTGAGCTAGATGGTCTTCATGAATGGACAGTACCTTGTTGTGACATTTTCCTTCAGAATTTGTCTCTTCTCATCCTCTGCATTCCAGAAGTGAACTGTCACATACTTCATGTTCATGCAGAGTCAACAGTGCTTAGCTGGACAGGCACAGATGCTGTGTGTGTTGTATACAAATAGAGTATGGCTGAGTGCTCTGTGAGATGTACAGTGTTAAATGAACATTATTAATGTATTATGCCTCACGAGAACATGCGCGCGAGTGTTCTGATGGACTCACCAAACCCACAGAAGGGAGAGAATAGGCAGCTTATCGCTGCCAGATGTGGGTGTGAGTTTTGTTCAGTCTTTCGATTCTTCCCAGTCCTACTTCGTGACTATAACTACTACTATCCCACACTCACTCCAAAGCACAACTGTGTTCCTTAGGGAACCTGTGTGACAAGAGCCTGAGGTTTGCCGAAGTCAGAACGTACTTGATATTTGGGAAAATTCAATCTCATAAGGTAGTCTGTAGGACAGTACTGTCCTGCTGAACTTTCTGCAACGATGAAAATATTCTCTGCCTGCACTGTGGTTTATGGGGCACACAATTTGGCAAATGTGACAAAGAAAATTCAGTTAATGTAAATAACGAGACGTGACTGGTGATAGTGTGTTGAATGTTACAATTCTAGCAAATGGCTTCACACAGACAGAGAACTGTGTTTATAGACTTCAGATGGTAAGCATTTGACATGGTTCCACCAGAAAGAGACATGGAGGAGCTCCTTCTGGTCTTTTAGTGTCCTTCCTCCGATCAGGAAAATCTGAGGTCAAAAGCAGGCTGTGTGTTTATTTATTTATTTACAACTCTTCCCAAAGCAAACTGAGGTAGCTAAATGACCCAGATCACATAAATGAGGTCAGAACTGTCAAGAAATTTGCAGTAATAGGTGTTGTTCAGTAGTAGACTCTCTTCACAGGACCCACTGTGGGCTGCAGTCATTCTGTTTTAGGTAGGTTGTGAAGTCCCCTTCTCTGGGACTAAACCACTAGTGGACTTCACAGCAATCAAAGGACAGTAACCAGTTGTAGAGGACTAGAAATTGGGGTACTTGGTCCAAGTGTTAATCTGTACAATGAAGTTTCATGACTTCGGATGAGTCACTTCACTTCTCATAGCCTCATTACAAATATTTCCTAGTTTGTAAAATGGAAATAGTCATATCTACTTTCTAGGGTTAAGAGAATGTGCCGAGCCTATGGTTGACTGCCTTGTGGGATGTACAGTGTTAATATTCTTACTGTATTATGCCTTGTAAGCACATGCACCTGGCACTGCTCAAGCTGGCATAGAGGTTTCTGAGGGGGCAGCAAAACTTGCTGGGAGCAACTAAGATACCTGGAATTGTTAATATTCTTAAAATCTGGAAATTAAGGAAAGCTAAGAGCTGCAGATTTAACCTTGGTCCACACGTTCCTTGTAAGCATTTATACATTTTGTGTTTTAAGTGAGATGATAGTATTTTTAAAAAGTCAAACACATCTTGGATACACACATCTTACCTTCTTACAACAGGGTACATTTATTGCTCTTTATTGTTATATTTTCATTCATAATTAAACATTTTGAGAGAGACAGAAAGAGAGACAGCAAGGAGAGAGACTTCATAAATGATTTATTTGCTACAGGTGGGTGAAATGGTGGAAGGTTTTGCAGCAGTTGACATACAGTGAAAGTGGAGGGAGGGCGATCCTCACTTTGCACAGTGTAGAGTAAGGTGCTGAATTCAGGGTGTGTGCCCAAGCAGGCTGTACCCTTCACTTTGTCAGCTGTGACACAGATTCAGCAAAGCATCATCCAATGTATCAATGTTGTTATTGTAAACATAACTATAGTTTAACTTGTTAGTTTATACCTTTGGTTTTATCATTTTGTAAGAGTTATAAGCATAACATTTATGCGATATGCTTGGATATAGTTAGGATTATTATAAAAATACTTATATATTATATTTTTAACATATTACTTAACATAATAGAAATAATCCCAGGTTTCTCTCATTGGGAGGATCTGTGAGAATGTTTTTCCCTGGGAATACACAGTACCTCAGTTTGAGAAATACATGTGGGTATAAATATCTTTGGATAAAATTAAGAACTAGTTTATTAATTGCTTTATGCTGGAAAAACATATTTCTTTATCTCTGTCTTTATAAATTGGTGTAATAATAGTTCTTTCACTGTGTAATGGTGAAAATGGATAAAGTTATAAACCAAGTAGTGCCACGAGTAGTGTATTGCTATTTACAAAAATTATAGCCTGCATATAAACCACACTACTACACGTTCCACAGATATAGAAGAGGCTTCAGTGGTGTATGCATGGTGTAAAGAGAGATTTAAACTCTCTGACTAAAGTTAGTTGGCATCATGAAGATGTTGTTAAGGTTCACAGAAACCAGGAACAAATCATGCATCATGAAAATGTTTTCTTCCTCTCTGTTTTCCACTTTCTAGAATATCAGGTTAACTTAGTTCAGTCATCAAGCTGCAAGAACTCAATTTGTGAAGTCATTGTAAAGTTTCCAGGGTTCACTACAGCACAGAGGTCACTCAGTGACCTTCGTCACGCCAACCTCATGCCTGGGATTTTTGTGCTCCTTGTACCATTAGAAATGTCAGTCTATACTCACCTCTTCCACCTCAGAGCCTAATGTGCCTGTGAGTTCCCAAACTAGATGGCTTATTCCGTGGACTCTTCCTTGACTTACTGTATCCTTTATCATCTTTGTTTTAGTTTATAAACCCCCATGATACTGAGACTGTACGATGTTGTAGATCTAAGCTTCATGTGTTTGGAAAGTGACTGGATTTTGGTGGTGTCATAGCTGGCTTGCTGCTTGGAGGCGGGTTTGGTCACTGTGGACACGGTCTGGAAGCATATAGCTCCCTCCCCAGTTCTGCCCTTTGCTCTCTGGTTCCTGGGCGCCATGAACTGAGTGGCTTCTCTTGCTCTCTGCCCGTCTGCCACGGAGTCAGTTGGAGCCAGCCAATTATGAACTAAAAGCTTAAACCAAAATAAATCTTTTAAATTGTGGGCATCAGGTATTGTGTCCCAGCAATGAGGAAAGTGGCTAAGACAGACTGAGTGGTACAACACAGCTCTGAATTTTATATGAACCTCTGTTTCTAGCAGTTTGATTCTAAGGTGTACCAGGGCCGGGTTCCCTCCATTTCACTCACACGCTACATAGTGTTAAGTGAAACAGAGATGCAGACTGAAGAAGTTTCCTCATCACATTAGCAATTTCTATGAGAATGATGAAGGCAGAGAGCATTTATGGGTAGGATCACATACAACAAAGGGTCTATGGAGCAAACATGAGTCCCTTAGCAGTCTCCAAAGTCATCGCATAGGGACAGTTTGCATCATGAACTTTTCTTCTCTGCATATAGATTCAAGAAACCCAAGAGATAAAAAGGAGGCCCAGTGATAGACTCACGGCATAACATAGATAAGGGGACACCAGAAGAGGAAGAGGTGGCTGTATTGTCTTATGGGAATGGTTATTTCCACAGGAGGCTGTTTTTCATAGGGAAAGGAAAGAAAAAAATCTCAATCAATGTGTACAGCAATGAAAGAACCATATCATCTTTTTTGAGGTTCAAATGGGGCTAGGATATGCCCAAATTTGCTTTATATTTCCCTAAAATGACTTCACCATCACCACTTCTAAAACTCCTGCTTCTTATATAAAGATGATTGCTGTACAGGTAGATTTTTGGGAACTCTTAGGTAGAGCTTTCAATGTGGATCATCTCAGCCTTGTTACAACTAGACCAGGATGTGTGGAAGGATGTGGAGAGTTGCCTAACAGAGGCACACTGCGACTACCACATGGAAAGAAGACACGGTAGGAAACCAAGAGAAGATTTTTTTTTTAATTATTCCTTCATATTCAAACTTCACAAACAGTGTGAACTTGTACAATACCTCGGAAAGTGAAACTTACAAAAAAAGTGCTGGTAACATTTAAAAAAAAACAACAAAAACCCCAAAAAACAAACATCATTCTTAGCAACATCAATTACTCTTCCACACAAAACAGAAACCTTGTAAAATTTATTTTCGTATTTTTAAGGCGTAATACTTCCGTATAAAGTATATGCAAGAGATAAAACTTCACAGTATTCCAAAATGTCACAATAATAATAATAATATAATAGTATAATGAAGCGCTACAGTTAATTTTTCTTTTTTTGAATGTTTTTTCCTGTTTAAATAACAAATACAAGTCACAGGTAAATATACGTGAGAAAAATACGAGGCTAATATTAAATGGCAGGTAAGGATACTGTCACTGTAAGAAAAAACTGGCAGGATGTGTGTATTTAGTCTATATTTTAAAGCACTTGATAGAAAAGGCGTATGCAAGGTTTTTCAAAACAATTTTTCTGTTTGTTTGTTTGATAACTGACAAGAGTATAATGAGAAAAAAAAGGAACAAACTTCCTCTCAAAACTATTGACCTGCTCATCCCAAACCATGTATATATTGATGGATGGATGTGTGTGTGCGTGTTCATGTATGTGTGGATTCTACAGCACACAGATTGGTACAAACAGTGTTCCATGCCCAGCTGCAAAGACTGGAGGGGAGAGACTGCCGTCATTCGGTCTACATTCTTCATAGGAAATGACTCTTGCAATTTAAAGCTTTCTCTCTCCCGGCCTCTCTCTCTTCCCAAACTTGCCCCTGACTCCCAGGTCTTCAGTCTGAAAGACAGCCTGGCTAAAAAAACTGCCCTCCATTCAAAACTCACTGGGAAATGGAAACTGCATAAACAGTGACACCCACACAGACACTGGGAATATCATTTGGATGAATGAACTGTGTCTGAACATGTGTGTGTATGTGTATGTTTGTGTGAGATTTGAATATACACTGTGTGTATTTTAGGTCTGAATATACAGTGCATGTGTGTGTGTGTGTGTGTGTGTGTGTGTACACAGTAGCAATTGCAAAAAAGGGCCCATATTCCTTTCCATACTAAGATACAATGTGATAAGAAACATTTCTGTGCAGGTAAAAGGGTTTCTTCGAATCTTATCACAACACTGTGGCGGGAAAATAAGGAAATGGGTTCACCTTTCAGCAGTCACCACAGTAAACTTCATTGAGAACACACGTGCCCAGATGTCTGGTCTGCGCACATGCGTGTGTTCACAGCTAGCCGTTCAGCCAACAGGTAACAGAAAGACAGCAGATAGCAAACACGTCAATAAGGTGCTCAAAGAAAAAAGTGGCACCCACTCCTCAATGGATGGCCACGTTAAGGTGCTTCAAAAGTTTTTTTATTTTTTTTCAGTTTTTATTTTAAACATGAAGAGAGTACTGATTTGCACATGGTAGCTTTGAGCCAGGCCAAGGGTTTTGAGATTTCTGACATCTTCCATTGAAAAGGGCTTTCACTGTAGTTGTTTTGGTCAGTTGGTTGTGGTCACTTGAGTTTAAAACTTTTTTATAGCCAAAAACTGAAATGAAATCAACATGACTAAAAGAAATAACTGATAAAATGGTATAGAACATTACTGCATTCCCATTGGATCGAGATGGTTTCGCCCATTTTTCCTCTTTCACTAACACTGTTCCTTTTTTCTTTGTTACAATTCATTCCTTGTGAACATACAGAAATGACCAAAGTCACTGAAAGTGGCTGTTTTTATTTTTTGTGATCTGTTGCAAGAGTCCAACCTTGTTTCCTCTGCTGCTGTTTGTGTAGCATCTGGTTTTATAATGAGCATCTGGATTTTGTGTGCATGTGTGTATATATGCACATATACACACCTATACATGTATAATATATACACTATATATATGTGGATATATATATAGGAATTGTGTATACATTTATACATAATATAGTGTATATTGTTTCAACTGGAGATAAACTGAACTGGGTTTAGACACTAGCACATGTCTATCTTTCCCCTGCTCCTTCTTGTATACTTTAAACAGTCCGGAGCTTTTATTTATTTTTTAAAGTGCATTTTCAATGCAGAATAACTGTAATCCACTGATTCCTTGGAAAACATTTCTGATGAGAAAAATCTGACAGTTCTCAGCCCCGAGCAAGAGAAACCTGGGTTTGGTCAAGCTAGGGGCCGATGTGGCAGTGCCAGGCTCATGCCTGAGTGATTACTGGGCATTCTGGACTCCGGGCACCTTAGCAGCAGCAGCAGCAGCAGCACCTTTATGAGAAGGTAGAGATAGAAAAGGAAGAAGGAAGGAAAGCTCAGAGGAGGAAGAATGAATTTGGTGTGTGTGTACACATCAGAATTGCTAACTTCGTGATGGATTCGTGCAGTGCCTGCTTGGCTTCAGCTAAGAGCTGCCATTAGTTCCTTCCCCACCAACTGACACCAACCTCCCCGTGGCCCCGCATGCTCCAGCATCACCCATATGTCCCCACTCCCGGGACTGACTTCTGTGTCAGTTCCTGTGGGTATGTGAGTGCCAGCATCTAGTAGGAATAAGGCACCAGAGAAATCAAAATGTTACAAAAAGATGCAAAACCCCATTTCAAAGAACCTGTCCTGCTGCTCCATTAAAATATTGCATGTGATACCATTCATTTGTGTATACCTAAAGTGTGTCAGATACAGTCTCTGAAAGGAACTGGCGGCCCCTCAGCACCAGAGAGCTTCAGGAATGCACCCTTTCTCTAAACATACCCCCCCGCCCACCCCACACCACAAGCAAAAGCACCAGATTGGGGGAACAAGGCAGCTTGCCCTTGCTCGCCTCATTTTGATAAAATCAAAGAAGTATGTGACATGGAAATTTCAGGAACTGCTCTAAAATCAAATGAATTTAGGTGGTCCGGTGTCTGGTTACTTGATGCTTTAAATATCCAAAGGGTTTTGTGAAAGGGTTGAAATGCTTGTGTTTAATGTTTAGGGGGAATGTGCTAAACAAAAATTACTTCTCAGATGATGCCTGGGTCCTCCGCGAACACTTCAACCTCTCCTAACTTTTTTTTTTTTAAATAAACACTGTGAAAAGGAAGAGGTTCATCTAACCATAAAAGGATAAAATGAAGGCACATGATTTTATTCGGTCCCACAATCCTCAGGAAACATGGTATTTTGCAAGTGTGTGTGTGTGTGTGTGTGTGTATGTTTGTACAAACAAAGTGGGAGGCTGAGAGCCATTAGGGCAGTAGATTAAGGGAAGTTGAAAAGGAGAATTTCGTAGCAAAGAATTTTGAGACGAGAGAATTCTGAGACAGAGAGAAGAACGGAGGAAGGAGGAAATGGAAGCCTCTCTTCAGCTTTCTGTCATGGACAGTCTCAAGATTTGGCTGCTTTAGGGTCCAGAAAGGAATTCATTTGTCTTGGTCTAGAAAGTGCCCCAGTTACATATCTCCAGTTAATCATGTTACAGCTCTTGGTGATTCCCTTTTCCCTTCCCTCCAGCCAAATGATTTTTTAAAAAATATCACAGTTTTCAAAAATATGGAAAAGCTATTGAATAGCCTTGGTGCACACTGCCTCTCCCTCTTCACAGTGAGCAGATGGATGGATAATCCACTGAATCAAAGAGGAGGTGGTCAAGATCCCTTGTGCTGAGTGGTCCCTTGCCTCACCTCCCTGGGGGCTAGGGTGCCTCCACAGCACCCACAGCCGTTCTGTCATTGGGATCCCCGCCCCGCTCCCACCCATGGAATGTGGGCTGCTGAGAAAGACAGAGCCGTTCTGGAGAGCCAGGGTAACAGGCGAGTCTCAGAGGCAGAAGGTGAAGGAGACAAGACACAGGCTGGCTCCTGTCCGGCTTTATCAGCACTGTGCTCTCTCGGCAGCCTCTCCTCGGGACGGGACGGGGAGCGCGGTTGCCACTGAGAGGCTGACGTCCCACTCACGCGTTACTTCCTGAGACCTCAGCGCTCAGCTTCACCGCTTTCACGCCTCTCTCTGCGTCGGAGCTGGCCCCAGTCCCTAAGAAGGCAATAATCCCAGACGGAGAGGCGGCACCGACCGGCTGTGTGATACAAAAAAAGGGCTATGGACAGTGGGATTTCAGAAACAAATTTAACTTTGGTTTTCCAACTTTTTCAAACCGTAAGAATTAAAGCAGAGCTTCGGTGGCTTCAATCATCTGAGAGCTGTTATAGTTTTCTCATTTGGCAAGGCTAAGGCAGGGGGGAAGAGAAAAGGGCTTTCCCACAATTGGTTGAAGACACAGGGTGGTAAATGCTTCCACACTTAAACTCACAGTCCAGTGTTTTTGACATTTCATAAATAGCTTTTTTCTCTAAAAAAAGAATAAAACAACAATCCCTTTACTTACTCATCTGAAACAAAATAAACAGCAGTGGGTACAAACTTCTTGTAACAATTACAAAAAACAACAATATAATCCCAACTTTTAACACGCATCTTGAATCAGTTATTTTTTGTAACCTCAAAACTGCAGCATATCCTTAAGGGCAAACTTTTCGATTAGTTTTTTCTTTTTTTTTTTTTTAAATAATGTCTTCACCAAAAAAACAGTCTTGTACCAATAAAATGCATTCAAAAATAGAAAATATTACACAACAAAAATATGTATCCTTCCTTTCCAAAAAAGATTCTTCACAAAAAAATGTAGAAAAAATTCCAACGATTTTTTTTTCCTCTCCTAAACATTAACTTTCAGTCTAGGGCACAATTATTTATTGATTTAAATGTCTGTTTTTGCATAAAACATGGAAGATGCAAAACATTACTGTATTAGGATTGTGAAGTTACGTCCACTCCCGCCCCATTCTAAAACAAAACAAAACCCAGAAAAACCCAGCAAACTTTAAACAAATGATGTAGTTAGTTAAGAGCAATATCCCTGTTTTCCCTTTTATTGTCATTTGCATGGGCTCACTGGCCCTGTTGATATTGGGGAATGCTGAAGAAGAAAGATCAGGCTGGATTAAGTTTTGGTAATGTCCAGTGAGTCACTTAAAGTCGATGTTGTGGAATCACCCATTGCAAATCCTCACAAGAAAAGAAATGCATGAGGAAGCACATGAGCAGTCGGAGGACTGAAATGTGTCCACAGCAGTACCATGCACACACATCTTTACAAATCACTTTCTCAAGCATGGTGTATGTATGTGTGTGTGTATATTCTGTTATTTCTTCTTAAAATGGAGCTGAAGCCAAGGATAAAAATCATTGCAGAGCTCCAGTACCAGGAAGGCTGAAATTGTTTTCTCTAGTCTCTTCCACACATAACTGTTAAGGTATTAATTGGAACAATGGCAAGATCTCTAATAGCAAAAAATGCCCTATTTTCTCTACTACCATTGAATCCCAGCCTCTTAATATTTTCAGGATTGTAGCTTAAACTATGTAATTTCCTTACTGCATGACAACATGGTTTATCTTTCGTGTTGGATTTAGTTTGTATGTGTACTCAGTATGAAGAGATTGCAACTTTTTTCTGTTGCTTATTTGTTTGCTGGTTTTTTCTTCATGGTGATTGTTTTGTTTTGTTTCTGGTTTTTAAACAGTGAAAGGTGTCCAATTTTATTTCCAGTGCATTAAACAAATTTTAAATTAAAAGAATAAAACGTTTCCCCTCATTCTTCTAAAGGAAATGACTGATAAAAGTAAAATATAATAAAATCAGGCATTGCCCAAAATAGCATGATGTGCAATCTCAATTACATCAAAGAAAACAAACAGACAAACAAGAAATTATAGAACATAAGCATGAAGAAGCCAATAAAATATCAGTTATGGTATGATTGGCAAGCACTGGTTAAAAAATAGGTAAGGCTACTCTTAGATTTCCAACTCAACACAGTTAACCACTGTTCTTCTGTCTTTTCTCTCAACTCTTAATCTTTTACTCACTAGTTCTTTATATCTTTAAAATGAACAAATTTGTTACTATATTTTTGGTCTACAGTACAATTACATATTTATAATATAATAAAAAGATATTTCATTAACAGGTTGGTTCTGCATTCATGTGGGGAAAATAGGAAAAAAGTACTCAAATAGACATAGCAAATGGACTCTATTCTTACAAAAATAACCATAAATATAATAGAACTTATAATCAGGGCAACAGATTAAACTGAAAATGGGTTTAGAAAGATATATTCCTGACAAGAAATGCCATAGAATTGCTGCCTCCAAAACTTTCCCATTATTTTCACCTTTTCATGGCCTTATTGAAAATTCAAATGGAAATGGAAAGAAAACGAACAGCATAGTAGAAAGTTGCTGAAGCAACCAAAGTTTCCAAATTACGCTAGCCAAACAGTCAAGATCACCTGAACAGCATTTGAGAAACTGGCTGGCCACGGGGGAGCTGCTAATCGTATTTGTTTTTAATTTTGGAGGCATTCTCAGCCCACTGATAAAGAGAGAAACCAAGGACCCAAATAGTTTTTCTGGTAGTATCTATGAGATGAAATGCAGTTCTGATAGACATGAATTGTAAAGTGAGAAAGTGAAACAGGCCAACTGTGGGCACTACCTCATTTTGTCTGCTTCAGCAGTTTTCCTTCTCTTTATGAGCATCTTTTAACATGAGCTACAGATTCCAATGTCTTCTGACCAAGTATGTGTAAGTGCAGCTGTCAACATGATATCCTCACTTTCTGGCTTCCCCAAGAGTTGAGTGGCTCTGGGGGACCTCCCTGTCCCCATCCCCACTGCCCACTGTCACCTGCCCTTGACAAGGCAAAGAAGGCATGCAAAGTTGTAATGGCAGAAGTTCTTTTACATTAACTATGTCTAACTGACAATTAAATCACACTGATCGTTCAGCATTGGAGAAGAAAAAGAATTGGCAAGAATTGAATTTGGTCAGCAACATAGGTGAAGTTTTCTGTAAAAGGAAAAAAGAATAAAGGAGGGAAGAAAGAGGAAAAAAAACAGGAGGAAGAAGAGGAGGAGGGGAAGAAGCAAAAGAAGAAATGGCTGGCAATAGTCATAAAATACTGCTTTTGGTTTAACTTTGAGTTGTCCTTGGTTTTTCTCTCATTCAGTTGCTTCAGTTTAAAGAGAAGTTTAGGCTCTAGTGCAAATATCATCAAATCACAGCATTCCAGGAGCAATATCCTATCCCTTCATCCTAAGTAGATACTATCCCTTCAGACCTCCTCTGAAGACTGGGGCAATGGTCCAGAAAAGCATAACTGAATAAATTATTAATCTAGTACTTGCTACAACAAGAAAGGCACTATCACAACAGATCAGCCTCCAATACTTTCCTTGCCATGGCACGGGCATTTCAACCACTCCAGCAACCACAAAAACAAAAACAAAAACAAAAACAAAAACAACCCAACTGGGACTTTTTTGAGACTTCAATTTACTGTCCAGTTGTCTGACTCCCTCACTGGCCACTACTGTTGGCTCTTGCAATGCAGAGTTGGATCTTCATCGTACGTATGCTTCCCTCATGATCATTTTCACCCGTGACCCTTGTTTTGCTCTAAATGATTTAGCTTACTCTCTTCCATGGAAGTTTTTTTCTCTCCATCAGTCTCTAGGTCATGACTCTGCTAAAGACAATTTAGTGTCAGGTGCTATCACGCATTTTCCTCCCTCTTTGTAAAAACCTTTGGCCAAAATCTAATTCATAAAGATAGTTCAGTACTTCTCTTACTCTGACAAGGTCTCCTGTTAATATTACTCTCAGTGGAAGGAAAGTGTCAACCTTGATCACCAAAAACAGTTTCCTTGAGTGTATTTGTAGAGCTTTTGTCTGGGGGAGAGGAGTGTGGGCTCTGGAGATTAAATTCTTTGGTGACAGAACTGAAGTGGGTATGCAAGATTCAAGGAAGAAGTTCCCCAAAGTCTCAAGAGAAGTATGGTTAATGTGAGTATATTTTAAAAGGTCAATTATTTCTTTCTATAGCTTTGCTTTGGTGTATTCATGTCCTGTTCGTGCTTACCTGATACATGTTTCTAAGTAGCTGTTAAAGAGCTCTGAACTTACAGCTTCTTATTTAAAACAGAGATAGTGCTTTGCTTAAGAGATTGCTCGTGTTGGTTCTGAAAGCTCTAAATAGAGTTTGTCTAATGAACAAGTTGAACAACTTCCTAAAAATTTTTTATCTTGGAATGATGGAATTGGAGGGGTGCTAAGGAGGAGAAAGACAAGTACCAATGTTGTAACCTTAGGAAAGAAGCCTCAACTGAGAATTTTCCAAATTCATGCCCTCACATGTGATAGTGTTTAGAGACATTCAACATTAGCTATTTAAATGGGTTGTGATCCTTTTTTATTTCCCAAAGCTGTCACCTTGGACTCTGGAAGAGTCTCCAGCATCTTCACTCTTATGTTATTATTCCCTACACAATCATTATTTTTCCTGTGGTGCAAGATTCTCTTATTGACAGTTACTAAAGAGCCGTTAAACTGATTGCTACTAATATTTAAAAGTCAATAAAAATAAATCTAACAAAGAAAAGTTAGGAAAACTTCCAACATCAAAACTAAACTTTTAGGCACTGTTAAGGTCTCTGCTTAATAAGGATAGTCTATGACGGAGCAGCCGATAGGTTCTGATCCTTCCTCCAATTTTAAAGTAGACTGTTGCAAAATAAATCTTTCACCCTACTGGTTTTCAATGTTTATTGCACTGTTCCCTCACTATCATTCTAAAGGACTTTACCACATGTACGGCCTTCCTCTTTGGTTAGCCCGATCTCGTTTCACCCATGGATGGAAAAGTATGCTCAGGTTGAAAGGATATCTCAGTACGGACAAGGTTGCATTTGTCTTGAAAAGAGCACATACCACTGCCCTTTGTCTCACTGAAATGTACACCAACAAGGGGTTTCCATGGTGAAGACTTTAACATCCTATCAGTTGGCTTCCTCTTTCTCACTAAAAGCTCAGTTGGAAATGACATTGGGTAACTTTCTTCTTAAATATCCTCCATTTGTTTTATTAACCAGCTTCTTTACAATAAGAAAATAGGTTTTATCAGCATGGCAGTTTCTAGGTTTGATCAAAAGTTGGCAAAGATGCCACAAATTCTCACCAACTCTGCTAAGCACAAACATGATGAAAATAACCCTTCATTTCTGTGATGTCTTAGTTTCATAACTCGCCTCTTTCTTTCCCTTACCTAATACACTCCCTCCCGGCACAAGTAAACACATTTCAGTAGTGCAATGCAGTGCAGTCATACTTAGTGCAAAAACAAAAAAAAAAAGAAAAACCTCTTACTGACTCAAAGCTGAACCCTATACAACTCTTACTAATGCTTGCCAGTGCTACAAAAGTGGAAAATTCAGTCTGCACCTCACACTACTGTGAGTCATCTCTTTTGTTGTCCATTTGTTTCAGCTCAAAGGACAGAAACAACTAGCATGTACCTATGCATTACTTTGTAAAACATTAAGCCAATAGGCAGAAAATAAAAGGAAGTAGTCAAGTTGACATCATGGGTATTATTTAAAAAAGGAAAATAGCTATTTGATGCAAAGGTCAGTAGTGGTTTATATTTAAAAGTTTTCATCATGTCAAATGGCTCTGATACTAAGGGGAAAGGGTACAGAAAAAGATAAAGCTTTCCTGTTTTCCAAAACATGGTCCTAAATTTAACAATGCTGGGCTCTTCTTTTGAATAGTGCAAACAGCTATTCCTCCAGGGCTACAAGCAGCTGCCACCTTACACAACACAAACAGGTACACTAGGAGTGCTTACTTTTCTACACTGACCACATTTTACCTCACTTTATTCCTTTTTATTCACTGTTTTCCTGACTACACACAGATACACGTATACATACACATACATAAAAATTCTCAAGGCCTCTTTCAGAAAGATGGATTGAAAATTGGTATAAATAGCTCAAGGATACACTCATGCAAAAAGTATAATTACTAAGTAGAAAAGTGAATTATTATCCAAAATTAAGATTCTGCGTTGGTTTTCTTCTTGTATTATTCAGTTAGCTAAAAAATTCATAGTAGGATTCCTAATGGAATTTACTTCTTGCTTAAGATTAATCTAGCATTAGTTCGGGATGTACCACTATGCGTGATTCTGGAGAAACATTTTGCATTTGGTAACCCTCAAGAGTTTGTCTCTTCAGTTTGTCTGGATCACTACTCTGCAAATGTAAACCTGTTTCTCTGCTCAGCACCACACATGTATGCCAGAAGTTTCAAGAGAACCAGTACCCACTTTAGAAAAGATCATGAAAACAAAGGAATTTGGAACAGTGGACTCAGCACAATCAAATTAATTTAAAACCAAGTTACCATAAATCTTCTCTATTATCAGTTTCTTATCTTTGTTTGACACGATGATTAGTAAGCCCCTATTTTCATCTATTCTGAAAGCTACAATTCTTTGATAATAGTAAAAAAAAATCAATTTTAGATATATGCAAATTATTCTTAATATAGAACTTAATAGTCTCCTTCAGAAAAACAAGATTCGAATCAATGGGATCAAGGAGAAGTTTAGCTGCTGAAAATACCTTTGAAAAATTTCTCCTACAAATCTGTATCTGATTCTAAATCAAGGTTTGTCACAAGGAGAGCAAGAGTACAGTTAGCTTTGGTTTTCAAAGATCCCCCTAGCTATAAACATATTCAAAGCACTGGAGATTACAGTAGGAAAATCTTATCTCAAATTTGAACCATTATATTTAGTTATTTCTGCATACGTCTCACATGCCTTGTAGAGCAGATTATGTACAGGAGTAGTCAAGGGTCTCTATAAATTTTTTAGATGAGTTTGATAACATTAAGAGAAATCTTGTATCACAAAGAAGTATAGTTAATACAGTACTTCTTAGAGATATTATAGGGAGAGATGGATAAGAATGACCTGGAAATAGTGGTACGAACTTTCTCTGGTAACCCTGAGAACAAGCTTTTGGTTCTGGGACTGTACCAAATTTAGTCCCATCACATTGTCCTGTTCCCTTTGTTTTTCTCTGTACATTGAATTGAAATTGCAACCATTTTAAAGACTGGACCAATTATGGAAATTACAGCACAAAAGAGGGTTTCTTCCTCAAGGAATAGTCTTTATCTTTTCTATCCTCAAAGCGCAGAGAGAACGTCTCTTCTCAAAATTCTCAAGTGCCATTAGAAAAGAAAGGAAATGTTTTCATGGAAACTCCTTGATGATAAGATGGAAGGCTTTTTGTTTTTAAAGGGGAAAACTACTATGAGGATGTTACTGACTGCCCAAGGACAATATCAAATTAGTCAAAATCTATCTTGAGAAGGAATAAAGGAAAACAAATCAACAAACAAACATTTCTAAAATACTACACCACTAAACTTTACTAAAAGACTTCATTAAAACAATAAAAAGGTTTTCAGGCTTTCTGTAAATTGAGTTGAAAACAGTGTACATTCAAATAAAGCACTACAATTTCTTTTTTTTCAGTTTCTACATTGGGTATTTCTTTCATAGCAGTGCAGTCTGCACGGGTGAAGTACTGGCAATGTAGGGCTGACCTCCCTCTTACTGTCATCTCCAGTGCCCAGGTATGGGAGATAAGAAACCATGGGACAGTGGTGTCTGTACTTAAGGCCTCATGAAAACATAAAGTCTTGAAATGAATACAAAAGAAAACCCTACAGTTACAGAAATCTATAATCAACTAATTTTGGCATTTGGTAGCACCCCTTCTTTTTCTTTTCAGAGTATTTTGCACTAGATATTAATAGTAAACACCCAAAGAGAAGTTTAGTTACATTAATTTATTCCCAGCCTTATTCCAAAAAGAATCTGAGGAGATAATAAATGGATCTGTAGTATAAAATGCGTGACCTTCATCTGGAATCACTTCTCATTCTTTGGCCCTAGACCTGTTAGTTTAGGTAAATAGGGCTTCTTCCTCAAGGAATAGCTTTTATTTTAACTGTTCTATCCTCAAAGTGTAGAGAGAATTTATCTGCTCAAAACTCTCAAGTGTCATTAGAAAATAATGGTAAGATTTTCATGAAGCAAAGTCTAGATGAAAGGCCTTTTTTTTTGAGGAAATTACTATGGGTGGAGTTATTTGACTGCTTATTGACAATATCAAATTAAAAGAATCAAAATCTTTTACTCTCTTGAGAAAAAATAAAGGAAAATAAACAAATCAATAAACAAACATTATTAAAATACGCATTCCTCCAGTTCGAGATTTCTAGAGTTATAGTTATGCTTAAATCAAGGTTTACAGATAGCATATAACTGTTTTAATGTGTAAAGTATTATCCTTTTCCTGTACTATGTTTCACTTTCTTTGAAGGAATTGCATCTATGCACACTTGTCCTAAAGTCCAGTGCAGAAAATAAACTTGTTTGCTACCAGCCTCAATCTCAGAACATTTCCTAAACTATATTTGCAAATACTAAAACTACCTGTCTGTAAAATGCAACGCAGACTTTCTGAAATGCACTGTGGGGTGTGTAGGGGAAAAGCAAGTTTTTTTTATGAGAAAAACAAGGAAAGCAATCTTTCTAATCTCCCAAACATATACTATAGTGTTTCTGACCATTATTTTTGCTGTGTTAGTTACTGTTAGGGCTGTTGGTATTCCTGACAGGTGTTGGCTTAGAAAAACAGGAGGCTCATGTGCAGTAAGAAATTCATACCCTGGAGCTTCTAGAATATTAAACAGGATTTAGACATTAATCTGTGACTAATACAAAGATTTTGATGAGAAACTTGGGTTGCAGGGCTGGAACTCTTCTTGAGGAACTAAAGGTAGCATTGTGAAGAAGGCAGCTTGGATTAACTGGACCAAAAGGGATCTATCAGAACCAGATCCTCCCCTACTCCACATTATATTTTAAATTACACTATTTTAGGGTTTCAAAGAGTCATTTATTTCTGCAGAAGCCAATGCCTGAGGGAAAGAGTATTTTAAAGAGCTTTTTAAAAAAAGACAGCAAGATTCAGAAGGGATAAAGGAAGAGAAGATAGGACTCACCAGGAGAAAACTCCAAGTGAAGGTCACAGGCTTAAGCAACTTAAATGCTGGCTGCAATACACTTGGTTTCCTGTTAGATGTGTGTCAAAGGAAGGCTTTTGAACCTTCTCTTTATTTCACTGCTGTCTGTGGTACAAGTTGATGTTACAAATTGCTCTGATTAAGACAAAAGCTGGGACAAACTCAAGTCAAATAAGAACGCATTTCTGGTATTAAATGTTGATTGCTTGTCATTAGGTAAAGCAGAATTGAAAGAATTGCCCACTGTGCACTCAAAACCAGGCAGTGGTATAAATGTCAGTTTGTCTTTATATGAGCATACAGGCAATGCGGTGTCATGGCATGAGCCCTGGACCGGAAGTCAGAACGACTCTGTCACAGCGTGATTGTAAAGATGGTACTACATGCATCTTGAAAGGGATACACTGAGAATGATATTAGTCTTCTGGACAATGTCCTGGAGACCAGACGTTTGTAATTCATAGGAATGAAACCTAGCAAAATGATCAAATTATATGCTTAATATTTAAGTGCTGGGCAGTGTGCTGCATGATCCTTTAAATATCATTCAGCCATATCATTTTCTTTAAGCACATCTGAAATGTATGTTTAAGCAATCCCTGGTTGCAAATAAACATTTGAGAAATTTTAGATTTTTTCATTCCCTAGTAAATTACTGCTCAAAGTTCTAGACCAATTGATAATTATGTATTTTTTAAAAAATTTAATAAATGAATAAATTTTTCCTGATCTCTCCTACAATGCATTTAAACAGAAATAGTTTTAATTGTTTGAGAAGCAGTCACTAAGTGATTAACAGTTATCAAAATTATTTTGAAATGTTACCCTTTTCTCTAGATTTCTGTAAATCTAGTACAATATCTGGCAAACATGTCATTTGATTAAGTATCAGTGGTGTTGAAATAGTCAACCTTAGCGATTTTTTCCTTCTCAAAAATGGCCCACTCATATCAAGAATTCGAAAACTGTGGTACTTACAAAAAAGCAGACAATATTTTTCTCTTTAATCTTTGGCCAGATGTGAAGGTGAAAGGAATTAATGATCTCAGCTAGTATAGGTGACATTTAAAACTGTGACTCAGGTCCTCCTACTCTGAAAAGTATATTGACAACTTCTAAAATCTGAAGCTAAAATGAAGACATGCTTCATTTCCCTACGAGTCTCAAGTTTATGAACGCATTTTAAGAAGGACATTCAGAGTGGGTTGGGGGAAGGAAAAGAAATGAACAGTCAAGGGTATATTAGAATTTTGGGAGCAGTGATGACATGATTAGGAAATTCAAAGTAATCTTAAAAAGAAGAAGAGAGCTGGCCAGGAAAAAGGAAAAGGAAAATAATGTTGGCAACATAACTCAGATAGTATCTGTATGAGACCACTGAAGAAAGAACAGCCTCACTAATACTGAACTCATAATCATGTTTGTTTGCTATGAGAACCAACATTATCGCCTTCAACCCAGATTAAGAGAGGGCTGTTCCTTAAAGAGTGCCAGGCATCAGTGGAGGATACGGAGGCAAAACTGGGTGAGATGGGGACCAAGATGTGCTGGACAAGTACAGCAGAATGAGATGAGATTAGAAATACAGATTTATGAGGGATGCTGGAAGGAAAGAATTGGAGTATTTACACCAAGAAGCCTTAATATTGGCCCAGTGTGGGGAGGTCTTTTACACTGAGTTTTATAAAAAGCTACTCTTGTTTTATTTTGAAAATAGAGTAGAGGGAGTGAGATTGATTTTAGGAACTTAGGATAGATAAAGAGTTGATCCAACTCTGACATTGCCAGGCATTAGATTAGACAGCTGAGGGAAGCTGAAAAAACTCTATGTGAAAATACTATCTGAAAGTATTTCTTGTATAGGAGGAAGACAGAATGATCAATTTCTGAGAGTTTCATGGTTGTCTGGTTAAAGAAGAAAGGCATCAAACCCCTATTCTAGCAGGCGAGTAGACACTGAGGGCCAGATACCCAACAGCCACCATTTTAAGGATACTGCAGACTGAAAAAAGTTACGTATATTTTTGAGTTTTATTTCTATTCTTCTTTGTCAATAAAAAGCTCCTCAAAGTCTGGTTGCACAAGAAAAATCCCCTGGGAAAATGAACCCTATACTGCCGAGCTGCCTCCAGGGAAACGCTGCCTAGTTAAAATAACTGTACGCATACTGAAAACAGAAAGTAGTCAGTAAGGAACCAGCATTTAAAAATCAGTGTTTAAAATACAGTTAAGACAACTAGGCCTTTTACTGTTTTATGCTTCTCACAAAAGCAGTCCTTTGAAATGCAGACTATGATAGTTGGTCAGATCACGTGGAAGTTAAGCAGCTCCTTGGTCATATTTTTAAAAGCAAATATAGACAATGACAGTCCTAGAGGGGAAAATCACAGATACATTCATATGCACTTCTTTTGTTCTTCAGATATTGACAGGGTCAGCTAAACAAGATCACTTTGAACATGAACCTTTTTTGTATTAGCCACACCAAAAAAAAAGAAAAAGAAAAAGAAAAAAGTTAAAAAAAGTTTTCACTTTCCTACATTTGCTAAGTCGGAGTTAAAAAAAAAATCCTAAAATCCTGTAAAGACAATACTGAAGCTGATAATGTGAAAAAAGCAAACTAGAGCAGTAATAATTATTATTAAATGCACCAGATTAACTGCAACAGGTTGGTGATGGGTGATATATGCAAAAAATATTTCAATCAACTCATGATCATAGGCAGATTCAAAAGTTAAAATGAATATAATGTAATATATATTTCAATATAAGTTGTTATATAAAATGTGTATGTTCTAGGTTTCAGAAATACTGCAATGTAGTGTACTGTACTTAAGTAAGCATACCTAAATAGTAACTCATATTCTTCTACAAAGTTACTAGTACTTTTAATTATAAAAACAAAAACAAACAAAAAAACCCCACAAAGCTCTTTTTTTCCAGTAAAAAGAAATACCTATGGTTACAGTCACAGACTTTTTTTTGGATATAGAAAGACAATATACATTTTTAAAAATAGTAACAAAAAAGTTGCAACTGTAAGTAGCCTTACTTAACAAGAGGATGGGGAAGTCACCAAAATAGACAAGGAAAGAAAATGTCCTCTGAATTTTGTAAAGCAGAAATGATTTACATGTCATAAAAATACTAAACCATCTAGTAAAAGAAAGTCATGGAAGTGAGAAAACTGAGTCTATTTCCAGGCCACCAAGCCATCAAGAGTCAGCTACAAGAGCCAGGTCTATTCACTCAGTATCTTACACTAGAGTGAAACTGTGCTGAGAGATGGGCAAGAGACATCAATTCTTAGAGATTCCCCCAAATATTCCCACACCAGTCTGTTGGTTTGCTAGACATAGTAAACAACCCACTCCTGGAAAGACTTTGGCAAAGGCCACACTGGTTTCAGGAGACACAGTTGGAGAATGACAATGTACTGCAGATGTAGGGAGCATTAGAAAGCTTTTGTTTGGGACTAAAACTCACATGTGGGTTCCTGTGTTTGAGTGTGTACATACACAGTGTCTCAGAGAGAAAAGGAATAGAAGCATTTGAGCCATGGGGCAGCGCAGGACACAGTCTGTTTGGGCCTTGTCTGCTTGGCTTTGGTGCCCCTCCTGCTCAGGAGACTTGGTGAAGTATCCTAGACTTCTACTCCCTGAAGTCAGTTCCCAGTTGATTATTTGTGTTTCATCCTTTTCTGGAGCAAAACTGCCTGTCTCTGTAGGTGTACTGCGGAGTCAACAGGCTTTGTTTCTCTCAACTTTAAAATGCTGCAAAAAACAATTGAATGGGCAGGTGACTTACTGGGAAGGAAGCCACAAGTCTGAGCACAATGGTAGGATGAGGCAACTGCATCTGTGCACCAGGACCTCTGTCTGTGTGTGCTTTCTTTGGGAGGCACACACATGCCCAGATGACAATAAATATACACAAACACACACATGTGCACAAGTATCAGTAAGTCCAATAGAAGTGTATCATTTGTTCAAGTTACTTCTCATCAAAGGGATATAAATGACTGAGGGTTGGGCTCCTTCAGAACACCCTAAAGCCTCAACATAGATACTGATGCACCGCGTAAGGCAGCAGAGCAGAAGCAGGTATGTGAGATATGTCAGACCTTTGACTTCTAACAAAAAGTTTCCAGAACTATCTTGTTGTCACTAGGGAATATGAATACAGAAAAGTTTTGTACTAAGAGCACCTCATACTGCATGTAAACATGCATAATGTACACTCATGTACAGAATTCTGGACAGCAGCTGTGACACACTGGATGGATTAAGACCCTTTCATCACTAAATATCTACGTATCAATTACAATGATGTTGCTGGGCAGTAACAACGGCTGCAACAGTAGTAGAAAAACATGTCTTCTGCTGGATTGATGTTTTTTCCTTCCGTCTTGGGTGTGTCAGAATTCTGTTAAGGCATTCTGAGCCAAGAAACCTCTGCTTGAAAGAAAATGAGTAGGGACTCTCATATTCTACTAAGGTACCCCAGAAGCTGGGACTCTCATGACCGTAGGTAGATATTGATTATGACCTGCAGATTATGAAGACCTGAAAGTTCTAAGTTTGCATTTAAACGAAGAACCACCAGATAAACCAGATGCATTCCAAAACTGAGAAAAGAGGTTTAGAGATGTGAGCTAAGAAAGCTTTTGGTTGGGATTGCTCTCTCTGCTAAGGAAATGTTTGAAACTGGCATGCTAGGCAGTGTTACTGTTTCATAGGATTCACTATTTAGCAATATGATATCTGTTTTACATTCACCTCAGACCTATCGATGAAATAGAGTAGACAGGAAATAGCAGCCCCTCCCTGAAGCACCCAGTGCTGGACAAGTTTGATGTCTCCCCCAAGAAGTCACTATTTCCATAGTCCTTGATCACAAATACGGTTTATAGATAATGCAACTATTAGTCAGAAATGTCCATATCATCCTAACCTTCCAATTTCTGTATCTCCTGTCCCAGGCTTTCTAATTTAAGGCAGTAATTTTATACTGTAGTGGCTTCCTGTAAGAACACCTTAACTGAAGTCAATTCAGAATAGATTTCACTCGGAAAGTATTTGCAGAGCAACAGGAGGAGCCTGAAGAACCCACTGGTATACACATTGTTTCAGTCAGTAGTGTGGAAAGGTGAGGTTGATTCTTGATTTAACCCAGGGCATTTTACCCTTCACTCAGTGAAGAGGAACTAATTCTGGGAAAGAGCTTGTACTATTTAGCCCTTATCCTCTACCTCTTCATTTTACAAAGAATAGAAACAAACCCTGCTGTTCAGCAAACTGCATCCTGGGATCTGCTAATGTACACCACTGACTGCAGCGGGTGCAAGGAGAAAAAAAAAATTTACAGAGACTTTGAAAAATCTTTGGGGTATTTTAGTCAGGTGGATCATCTGGGTATTCTGTGCTAGAAATGATGCTTTGGATTAGTAATTTCCACACCCTGTGTTTATCGGAACATGGAGTCGCCATAGCCTTTCCTCTTTTGGAGGTTTAAGTGGTATCAGCAATCACTCTACACAGAAAGCCCTTAGGAATATGAGAATGTTCTCTCTCAAGTGCAAGAGCTCTTTTGTGCCCCATTGCTGCCTTCTTAGGCAGCCTGAGCACCAGGGCAGAGATTGCTTTTGAAATTTTGCCCCACATAATCTATTTTCTGGGTATCTAGGAGAACAGCCCTTTTCTTTACGAAAACACAGAGAGGAGAAAGAGGTTGTCGGTTGTCGTGGTCTCAGTGAGAAAATTATGTCTAGCCTTAGAAAGCCCTGGGGGTTGGGCCAGCTCAAGCACACTTTCCACTCACTGCAGACCGAGAGTCTGGAGCTCAGAGGCATTGGGTTGCTTTGCTTTTTCTATGGAATTAGGGAGTCTATTCAAATTCTAGTGCACCCTTCCTTTTGTTTGCCATCAAGTCACATGGTTCTGTCTTTAATGTCCTATTTTTCTTTCTTTTTTTTTTTTTTAATTTTTTTCTCTGGGGGACAAAATTGGCCATTTAAATAAAGTTCTTTTCTAGCAAGTGAAGAGGTTTCTCAGAGCCAGAAATCACTCAAAAGAAAGTTTGTCCACCCTGCCCACAGAAAAGCCTAGAAATTTCTCTAAATACCTCTTGCCAAACTTCCTAGTTTTGCTATTGGATGTTTTCTGGTATAGCATTGTTAGGTGCTGAATACATTCTGATTCTTTTATTATCTTCCCCAGAGCTTCCATTGCCCTGGACTTCAACTCATTTCTAAATTAAAGAATTCTTTTAGAAGATTTTTTAAAGAGTAAAGTTACAACAGAAAGGACACCCTCCTGTTCTCAATCCCCAGGCCATCTCAGGTTGTGTCTGCTATTACCCTGCACTGTCCTTTTGTTCCCTTGGCTGCAGCATTACACTGGCGACAGCACAGCCAGTTCTGATGGGATCATCTGATACCTTTTCTGCAGTCATATATTCCCCTACATCAAGCCTCAACTAATTAAATAATGTCTTTAATAACAACAGAAGAAAGCTCCAAGATGAACATATCTAATGTGAACACTGGCCAGTCTGACTTCACTTCTTCCTTTCCTAAAGGCCCCAACAAGGAAGCAACAGGAGCCTTCATGTTTTCTTGCAGATCTGAGGTACTTTATACATGACACATTTCATTTTTAACTCTGTGCTTTGAAAAAAACACTGATTTGGGGGCATAAGCAGTGGATATACTGCTGGTGGTTTTGGATAAGAGAGTAGGAGTACATTAAAATGCTAGGACTAAAAGAGAAACAACCATCTCCAGAGGAAACTTTTTCTTTTTTCATTATTAGAATGCAGAAATTCTCCATCTATTGGAGAATTTCATGAGTTAGAATAGGGGTATTTTTGGTCCTTATAGAATATTTTGATACAAAATAAAACCTCTGTGAGTCTTAAAGCAAACTCAAGTCTTTCTAAGGTCAACATCTACAGTGACCTCTTTCATGACTAGCAGGAAGGAATGGGTGGATCTGGACCATAAGCTGGGAATTACCCACAACACTTGCTCATACACAAAAGGACTCAAGGCATCAGGAATTTGGGGAGGGAAAAGTCTGTAAAACCTTTTTAAGGGGAAAATGTTTACAACTCAATTAAAATAGGTAGTAAAAATATTTTGATATAAAGGATTCCATTTGAATTTTTTTTGAGGGAGATTGGCTGACTTCTAAATCTTTCCCCATTATACATGTGTATCAGATCTGTGTGCTCCAATTTTTTTTCTAGACTTATATTTTACACAAACATTGGCATTTAATAGGGAAAAATGCCCAGTATGTTGAGACACTACCAATGTTTAATGTTAGGATATTTTCTTTATCATAAATGGTATCTAAATGTCTTCAGATAAAACACTCCTCTTTGACTTTTTTCCCTTCTCTGCTTAGCAAATTCCTTTTTAAATCATAAGTTGCTTTAAAAAGTGTTCTTTCCCACACCAGTTCTTGTTCCCTAAGAGGTCTTAAATCTGAAACATCTGCTTCCATCTTATCTTTTTCCTAGCTAGTAAAAAAGAATTTTTGAAAAGCACCAGTAGCATCTTAGCATGAAGGTCTAAATGTAAAAATTGTGGGATTTGAAACCAAAAAGGAATCCATACTCATTCTCTGATCTTGAGGCAAAACGTTTCACTATTTTTTAAGATATTTGTGATTGTTTAGTTGTAACACAAGGTTGGTGGTCTGGAAGCATCCGTATTCTTTTGAAACAGGTAAGGATGAGTTTATTTTCTAAAATGTGGGTTAGTATGTAAGGTAGCCCGTCAGAGGCCAATTTTATAATAGACCCATATCACCTTCTCTGCTCCCCTAGAATTGAACTCCAACTCTAATTTAGCTTCTTCCTGTTTCTAAAAAATAATCTGCCAACTTATTTACATTGTGAGATGTTTGGAAGGAAAAAAAAACTTATAGTAGAAGTCCACTGCCAGGCAAACCAGATAATCTCTTTGATAACAGGTTAGTGATTACATCACCTCACCAAAAATTCTTTAGGAACCCCTATCTTATTAAAAAAGAGATACTGTTTTATAGGAAAAGAATGAATATCAGAGTTTCTAGTCATCTGAAAGTTTTCTTTCTTCCTCTACATATTCCATGACAAAAGGTGGGTTTCAACTCAGTTGTTTAGCTTTTGACAATGGCAAATCATTAAGACAAAATGGGTATCCTTCAGCTTTCAGAAACAGACAGTTGCCCAAATGACACTCAAGATTAACTATTCTGGAAGTATTATGAATTCTATGTTGCGAAGGTTTGAATAAAAACACTATTTTAAATGCACTATTGTCACACAGTTGAAAATATTTTAAAGTGGTGTTGGGCCTTTTTTAATTGACAATATGTGCTGAGTTATTTCATGTCATTTTCTTCTATTTTTTTCTCAGTATCAATCTTTTTTTACATTGGGTCGAATAGGTTATTTTTAAAAATATCAGAATAGTCTATTACAAAGTTACTTAATGCTCCCTCTATTGGTGGTAAGTGGAAATATTAGTCAACACATACCATAAAAAGCAAAATTGGCAATAGAAAATTGGAGGTTTTGCATTTCTGAATGATTTCTCAAAGACTTTTAGAACAGGTGAATTTTGGACACTTTGTTCTTGGGACTCTTAGAAATCACAATGGGTGATACTTAGTAGTCAGTTTACCATCCAAGTCTACATTAAAACATATAGCAAAATATTCACTGAATTAAGTACTGCAGGACAGATGAAGTCACAAATACTCCAGTTGCACAAACTACTAAACATCACAAAGAACTTATGGAAAAGATCCAAGTTAACCAATGTCTAAAACACGCATAAAATCAATTTAGTCATTATAGAGTTGCTTGCTTTGGAAGATTTTCCTTCGCTTGCTACATGCTTTTTGTAAATAAAATGCTAAAATGAAAATTAGAAGGGAAATTAAATTAAAATGAGTAATTTTTGAAAGTAAAATATTCTCTCTTTTCTCTGTTTTTAAAACTATAGTTTGGTGTTTCTGCTTTGTTTAAAGATTTACTTTTCCCTTAACTGTATTAAAATATACCCCATTAGTGAAATCACTTCAGGAATACTACATGTAAAAAGTTCTAGTTTTGAGTTAGAACCCTTTAAGGACACTGTCTATAATGGAAAAGTCTCTATTATGATTTCTTGATCAGGACCGAGGAGAGAAATCTCAACTAGGAAGAGAGAGTGGCATCTGGCATGATGCGACAGATTGGTGACCTTTTGAATGGTGGATGTTGGCATCAAGGAAATTGTTAATTTCCAAATACCTTTCCAAAAAGCAAGGATTAATAAATTATCTACAGAATGAACACCTTATTTAGCCCGCTTAGCCATGGTGGAAAGAGTCAGAAGGTGATATTTTGAGAGAAAAAGTAATTTTGGCATCAGCGCATTATGGTTTGTAACAGGCTTCTCATAATGATGCCCATAGGCTTGTGAAGGGTGAGGAGGTGTGGCAGAGTTCTGTGGAGTCCTCCTCCTGGTTGATCACTAAAGAAACAAACCCATTTGTCAAGACCTGTAGATGACTAGTGTTTCATCAAAGATAAAAAGTTAAGTCAATAGAAATTCTAGAATCATAAGAATGCAATGAAATTTTGAAGAAGCAAGAAGTCTGCTTCTGAAAGATAAAGTCCCTTCCATGTAAAAGAAAAGAATTCTAGATGGATTGGTGAAAAAAATATTCAGTGGAGCAACTTAAGCTTGCTAAAAGTCAAGGAACTACATACCAAAATACAAAGCAGCAGTTCAAATTACAGCAGGGATGGGTGGGCCACAGAGGCCCTCATCAACCCAGGCAATACTTAAAATAATAAAAATTAAGAAAAATTAAAAAAATGAAGAAAATAACCTTCCTCTCTTTCAAATATAACTTTAGTTGCTTTTTATTCTTTCTGTCTGGAAGCAGTATTGCTAACCTTAACAGTCTTGACTTACCAAAAAATATATATATGTTTGTGAAACAAAATAAAAGAGAAGGGATTGGTGGCAGTGTATGCAAAACCAAAATGAAAAAAAAATTACTTTTAACAATCTCATTTTTTTGTCTTTTTTTTTACACAAATACTGTTGTAAATATATTAAAAAAATCAGCGTTCTATCTGGTAAATGTCACTTTTGCCCCCTATAAAATTTTGAATTAAAAAAGCCTCAAGAACTTCTTATTGTTCCCCCCACCCTCCATTTCTCTTTCTTTTTCTCTTCCACAAGAATATATCCTGACACTTTTTTTTTTTTGCAAAGATTGTTGGAAATAATCCTTTTGTACCTAGAAACATAGGTGCAAATCTCTGATATCTTTGTTTTATCTGCATTCCTGCCTTTCATGAAAGTCCCTCTTGATTGTGCCGAGGCTGTGGCCCAGCGAAGACACTGAATAAATACGATAGCCACTGTTGCTTGTTGCTTGTCCAAGTCTTCCTGGCTGCTGCTGAAAAGGGGGGACGTGGAGGAGGTGAGCCAGGGTGTGTGAGGCAGGCAGAATCTAGGGGAGAAGCCTGCCATTCCCCTCTTTCCCACACCACTGACCCCACTGCCCCCTCCCACCTTCACAGCCCTTTATGAAATCAGACAACGTGGTAGGTGGAAAACAGCAGGGCCTTTCCTCTGGGTTTTCACCAGAAGTGATATTCCACAGTTTTAACTGGTTACTGTGAAGTCCAAGCGGCCAGAATTGTGAAAATGTCCATGGAAACACTGCAAGCGGTGTACTTAAAGACAGTAGGCCTTTTAGATTTTGTTATATATTTTGTAGTGCTCTTCACAAGTGGAAAATTTTTTTCTTTTTTAAACTTTTTTTCTTTTTTTTTTTCTTTTTTTACTTTTTAAAAAGATTTTTTTTGTAAAGAAGGGTTGTATTTAGAGGCCAGTAGCTAGAGATCCAACCAGTGGATCTCCTGAAGCACTACCAGGCCTTAAGGCCACCATCCGAGGGAGACTGGGAAAACTATTATTCACCCAAGCCTCCAGAAATGTAATGTACCAGCAGGCAAAAAACAGTTCTTCATGTAGTACAAAATGAAACGAAACAAAAACAAAAACAGAAAGTAAAAACTAAATCAAAACATTTCTTAAATTCTAGTGCCATAGCTTTGTTTGTTTGTTTCTTTTTCTGTTGCTGTTTTGTTCATAAGAAAGACAGAAAGATACTACTTATCCGTCAGACACATGCATCCTCATGTGGTCGTTGAACTGCTCAATTTGGTCAAACTTTGCAGGGCAGACGGAGCAGACGTAAGTGGTCCCCTCCGTGCAGGCCACCACGCCTGGGGGGCCAGCGCGGGCACCCGGGGGTGTGCCTGCGGGAGGGGTCCCGTTGCTGGCACTGTGCAGGGCCACATGTCGTTCCAGGAGGGTCTTGTGGGAGAACTTCTTTTTGCAGATGTAACACTCGTAGGACTTCTCCCCCCGATGGAGGCGCATGTGCACATTGAGCGAGCTCTTCTGGGTGAAGCGCTTGTTGCAGATACTGCACTGGTATGCCCTCACGCCCGTGTGTGTCACCATGTGCTTGATAAGGTAATCTTTTAAGGAGAAGGATCGCCAACAGATGCTGCATTGGTGGGGCTTCTCACCTGTTGATGTGGGAAGAGACAGCAAGCAGGACAGGGCGAGACAGAGCCGAGGTGGGAAAATGAAAGACAGAAAAACGAGACAACAAAAAAGAAAAACAAAAGAATTTAAAAAATAAAATCTGACTGTTGAATGGATCACGTTTCATTGGAAAATTCCAGGCCTTCCTGGCCTCTCATGGTCAGAGAAATATTGCTTTAAGGGATGCCAGGATAGTCTAGAGTTTTCCACATGCCAAAAAATGACTATCTTGGAAAACTACAAGGTCTCCCCCACTAAAAGTCTTTAAAGATCACGGTGTGGAGAAAAGGGAGGGCTACTTTTTCAGGGAATCATTTTCATAATCTTCATTAGGGATTTAACTGCTTCCCATTAACGGTGTCAAAGAAATACAAGAAATAATAGTTCTTTGGAGAAATGAGGTTCTTTTGAATCTGTGGGGATTAGGAATATTGGTCATATTGCTTGGTTCTTTTGGGAAAGTCCCTATTTCCCACTTACTATTTTGTTTAGTAAATTATTCATTATAATTCTAAGTCTGGAAGATATTTGCTTACATAGAAAGAAATCATTCTGAAGAGCTATGCTTTTTGAATTTTATAGATTTTAGGGAGAAATCTTCCTTAAATGTAATATGAGTTAACTGGCTATTTTGTATTGAGTATGTAGATTGGCCTTCCTGGGTGTGAAAGTTGAGTAGGTGGTGGGTAATATACAGGTCTCCGAACCAAATGATGCTGTTCAAATTTAGGCAGCAACACACTATATCACTAAGACAAATCACCAAATGGCTCCGAGGTATAGAGTCCTACTTACTTCATTGTGCTGATGTTGATGGAAAATACATATGAAATCACTTTGCAGACCACCAAGGGTGGTGTGGGAATACTTGCATGGTATTATTACAAGGCCCCCCATTAAATGTTACCATATGCTTTTTAAACTTAGGTCAGTTTCTAAAATAGTTATTCTCTCTTTTTTCTTATCCTGTTGGCAGAAGTCAGTCTCTCTCTCTCTCTCTCTCTCTCTCTCTCTCTCTCTCTCTCTCTCCATTTACTGCTTTGATTTGCCATTGGCTTAGGAACCAAATGATCAAGCTACTTAAAAATAGTAAGGTAAATAATATTTCTCAGTCACTGAATTATGACATGAGGCTTCATCTATAAGGCAAGTTTGTGGATCTATGACATCTCTCTGGATAATTAAACACTTGTTTGTGTTTGTACTGTTTGTTCTCAGCTTCTGTGGTTCTGTGCTTGACAGGTGAGATGAACTACATTAAGGTATTGATACATCTCTCCTATTTTGTTACTGATTGCCCAACATAGGCACCTATCTCAGAGCAGAAAGTTTTTAAATGTACTTTTCTATAATGTGGTTGCCCTAAAAACCCAAAGCTGGAACCTCTCTAGGGTAATATCTCAACATCTGTATTATGTATTCAGCAGGGCAAAGATCTACTTCTTGATTTTGAGGTAAGCTCCATGTGAAGTATGTGTCTTGAATATGTTTCTTTCTTTCTTTTTTTTTTTTTTTTGGTACTGGGGATCAAACTCACGACCTCACGCTTGCAGGCAGGCGCTTATGCCACTGAGCTAAATCCCCAGCCCCATGTTTCTATCTTTCTATTATGAAACAGAGGTAGTTTGATGTATCATGCTATTAACAGCAATAAAAACAATCACCAGGTATTGTATACTTATTATATGCCAGGCTCAGTGTTAAGTGTTTTTAGGTTCATGATCCATTTTGTGAAATTTTCACCCATCAGTTTCTTTTGTTGTTGTTGTTGTTGTTGTTGTTGTTGTGTTTTCAAATATAAAAGCATTTGTTTTGAGGCTTACTGATGGAACAATATGATACATTGGATCACAGGGTTAGGTGAGAGTAATGCTTCTTATTTCAGTCCGCTTTTAGACTAAAATAGAAGAAGTTAGGAAAGGATCATTGCTAATAATCTCAGTTTGCTGAGGAGCTCAGTCTATGTATAATGTTTACATTGGTAATTTTTTTTTTTGAAAGGAGAGATTCCCTAAGAGAGACAGTCATGTGTGTTATTTTTAGTTAAAACATTTCTGTCAGCTGTAAACATGCTTGGAACTCAGCTGGTCCTTGCTGTCCTTGTGCTTTCAGTACAATTTATAGTGGCTATGATAGGTGGCCAAATATCTTTTAAAACATGTCCACCTGTCACCTTTAATGGGAAGCATGCCTTAAGTTCCAGATGGTATTTTGGCTGCTAGGAAGTTGAAACTTTGTCAGTGCTAAATGTTCTTGCTATTTGAAACTTTCACCTTCTAACTGTGTGCTTTTCCTCAGGCAAGGTCACTGACAAAGGCCGTTTACTTTCACACCCTTCTCATCTGACTATAAATTAATTTTTCACAGTTTTCATCTTTCTCTCAATAGCATATATATGTATGTTGTTTGTATGCATGTAGTATCAGTTCTGCCATTAATTATTTGTGTGACCCTGGGCTTTTTAAATGCTTTCGTCTGTCTAGGTGTGTTTTGCTTTCTGTAAGGGAGGAGCTGTACCAAGCACTTGCTATGGCCCTTTGTAAATTTGCTGGTCTTCTGCTCCAAATGGCCCACAAGCCCAGAGGACTCTACTTCTGGCCTTGCCAGCAAATGACCCGAGGGAAACCTGCTCAAGAACTCAATGCATTAGCAGCTTCACATTTTAAATAGGACAAAGTATCCTGTTCCCTTCCATGCCACAGAAAGGTGGTATGCTAGTTATAAGAAAAAATGTTTGCAAAGCACTGGGGAGTTCCTTGAAGGAAGGTGTGCTCTGTAATTATTAAAACACTGTGGTGGTGGAGTGTGGGCATTTCAGGAACTGTCCGGTTAAACAGTGTATTATTTTCAGATTATGCAAGTGTCCACAATCTTCCTTTCTAAACGTATGGATTTGGAGCAATATCACTCATGTGGAATGTTACTCTTTTTCTATCAGATTTTCCTGCGTATTTCTTATAAGGGATATAGAAACTATAAATGAAATGGACACAGTCTGCTGATTGTTGCTCCCCAAGTGAAGAAAGGAAAAGTGAAGATAAATGGCAGCAGACAGCTTTCTAGGTTTGAGCCTATGGTCAGAAATAAGAAGACTCACTTGTCACAAAGGGATACCAGAAGCAAAGTGGATACTTAAATTATAAGATTAAGTGCAAGTTCATGTGAATACCTTCACTTTAAAGTGATCCATTTTGGAGCTACACAGATGCAGAAGTCAGATATGAATTCCATTTCCTCGGCTGAGTGACTTGGGCATGTTATTTAACCTCTCTTATCCTCAGTTTCCCTATCTATAGGAAATAATACATAAGTACCTGTCTTGTGATGTTGTTTTGAAAAATAAAGAGAAAAAGCACTTAGTACAGAATATGTGATCTTTTTACGGAAAACTAAACTATTCCACTCAACACAAAGGAATTGAAGATACGTGAAATCAACTGAGAAATGACTTGCCTGGCATAGGGAATCCAATCCAGAATTTTAAAAACTTGTTTCAGATAATCAATAAAGCAAATGAGTATATTGCAGCTGTGCAATTCAGAGTTAAGGGTATAGTCTCTATAGTCTACTCTATAGTCTGATAATTATCTATGCTAATGAAATAAATGGTATCATGAATAAAATGTTAACAGACAGAATAGACAGAGGATTTCTTATCGAGCAGTAACTGGAACATTGCAGGCAGAGAAACTAAACAGCAGGTGAAGAATTGGGAGGAAAGGCAGTGTCCTTTATTGCCTTTTCAAGGGTAGGAAAGAGGTGAAAGTTTGTATTTTTCTCCATTTTTCAATGCTCGCCCTTCAACTCCTTTTCATTGACCAGCTCTGATATTTCTTCTACTGTGACTGAGAAGTGAAAAAAAAAAAAGAAGAAAGATGCTGCTTAAGTTAGTAGATGCAGAGATTTCTGCTCAAAGCTCAAAACATTCCAGCAAAACCCACTGTAATGGGCTAAGAAATTCTGATTTTGAAGAGTGACCTTTGTATTGCGGGCTCAGCAAGAATTCACTTATTCTACTGATTCTTTCTCATCCTAGTGAGGCTCTCTCTGGGCTGCAGAAAGAACAGCGAATACTATTATCTGGCTGTTTTCAGAAGCACTGCTCCTACCTGCCTCTCCCACTCTCCCTGCCTCTCTGTCCTCTGTTGTAGCACAATACTGTTCTCTTTGGTCAAGCACAGTGAGAGGTCGAAAAACCAAGACAGGGTGCTTGGTGATGCAGTAAGTAGCAATCAACATAAAAGAGAAAGAGGAGAGCTGGAGTGTCCCAGAACGTGTGGAGCCTCTGAATGAGGAAAATCAAGATTAGACCAGAAAGTGAGAAAGGTACAATATCAACAATGGAAGTGCGCTCACATGAAAGTGTATGGAGCTTTCATTGGCTGTAGAGTTTCATCTCCAGAGGGCTGAGGTTTGAGGAGGGCCCACACCCCTAAGACACAGTTAGCATGATCACCTACAACCTTTCTGGCCCATTCCTGGTGACTGGCTAGGAGAGACTGCCTAGTAGGGATACAATGCAGTGACAAAACATCTGTGGCTTCAGTGAAACTAAAATGTTTTGGTGGTAAGGAGAATTCTGAAGATCTCAGGAAACTTCATGCACATTACTTACCCTCTCTCTATTTTTTTGCGGGGGGGGCGGGGGTGTTACCAGGAATTGAACTCAGGACCTTGCGTTACCCAGGCAGGGACTGTGCCACTGAGCTATATCCCTAGCCCTAACCTCTCTTATAACTTTAAGCTTGGGGGTAGATATTAATATCTGCAGAAAATAATGTCTATACCCAACAAATCAATAATAGGTAAGAGTAAGATACTAGCCAAGATGGGTATCATGGTACGTGCTTATAATTCAAGCATTGTGAGAGGCTGAGATAGAAGGACTGTAAATTTGACCTCAGTGTATGCAATTTAGCAATTTATAGAGACCCTGGCTCAATCAATAAAAAATAAAACAAAAAAAAAGAATGGGGATGTAGTTCATTGTGAGCCCTGGGTTCAACCCCCGGTACTGGGGAAAAAGAAAATACTAATCCAAACAGATTACTTCCTCTTCCCCTGTCAACAAACCATTTTTTGCTCTCTATGCTGCACAGTGTATGATGCCACTATAACATCTATAACACATATATTCCTAATGGCTTTGATAGTTTTACAGGATTTATGCTTAAGTGCTTTCACATAAATTACTTAATTTTGAGCAACCATATAAAATAAATACTATTAAGATCTGAAAAACTAAGGCTCAGGTTGAACTTAGAAAGAATATAATCACTACTCAGTCACAAAGTGATAAACAGAGGCTGTTACTCCCAGCTTTATACTCATTCCCTTATCCTTACTGGCTTAATAGAACTAATAGTCCAAGTTTCCTATGTAGACTATCACATTGTCTTGGTGCCACTATTATTACCCCATTGCTAACATTGTTATGTTACTATTACTATATTGACTTATATTGAATTCATAGCTGAAATAGCTGAGTAACAAGCAAAATTACCTTATGTGCAAAGGATATCAATGGGCTAAAAACAGTCACCAATGGTTGTGTTGATAGCATGATTTAGAAAAAAGCCAATGTATTTACCTTTTGTTGGTGAAAAAAATATAAGTGGAAAAATAGAAATCTGTATAATATATTCTCTAGTTAAAAAAAGAGAGAAAGAAATCTAAAAGTCTTGCTGAGAAAAGAATGCATTTATGTATAAATTCCTTGAATTAAGTTCTCCTGGAAAGCTCGCCTACATTTTTAAACATTCATTTACATACTCACTCAACAAACATTTGCTAAGCAAGTACATATGTTATCCCATATTCATTTATAGAGTTTTAAGGCAAAAATTCTAAGTTTGGATCTTAAAAGATAGCTCCACCTGGAAAGAGTTGCCAGATAAAATATATGACACTTCTTAAATTTGAATTTCAGATAAATAATAAGTAATTTTTTAGTGTAGGTATGTCATACATTTTGCATAGAATGTATTCTAAAAATATACTTCGCGTTTATTTGAAAAATCAAATTTAATATTTAAATGTTTGCTTTATCTTTTTGTTAGCTAAATCTGGTAGCCCTACACTTGGAAGTTAATAAACACCCCAGAGCCATCCTGGTCATTCCAATTATTATGTATGGTATTTTGTTACATAGAGCAAAGTAACATAACCATGGTATTTGTAACATGTTCAGATCTTTGGAGAAAATATTTAATATATCTATGGCGCTACATCACAAAATAAACAAACAAGTCATCCTTGGGAAGTGGTTGGACACCACTGTGGAAGGATTTGGTTCAGTTGCTGATTAAATATGATTGGATGTTTACTATTTGTAAAGTATTATATGTTGGGTATATTGATGCATGATATACATTTATATGTGTGTTTCTGCTCTTTCAGACTTTACATTCTAATGGAAAATTATGAAGATAATCACATGTGGCAACATGAGTCAGTACTGTGCTGGTCAGTATCAGCAGGGGTGCATTTGTCATGGTACCTAGGTAGTTTGGAAGACTCTGCTCACTGCTCATAGTTGAGCGATAGCTTCTATAACATAATTTAAAAACTACAAAATCAAGTTTTTGCTCGTAACTCTGGTTTACTTTCTTCAAGCACACAGATTCTTGTTAGTGGAATTTTAGAAAACATTGTTTCATAGGAAAAGCAACCTGATGTCATTCTCCTCCTAATTACCCGGGCTCAGCTCTCAAAGCAGCAATTCTCAACTTCTGAGTGAATCAGTACTTGTGAGAGCACAGGTTGATGAGCTTCATGCAAAGTTCTGACAGAAGATGTGTGGCAGGGTGGGAGAGAGAATCTGCACGCTCCTTGTATGGAGATCACACTGCTCTATGATCATCTTTGAATTCTTCCCATTGCTTCTCTTCAATATCTATGTGAGTCATCCAGTGCTTACTGTTCTAATATTCTCTACCCTTCCTTTTCACACTTGTCTATTCTGACCTCTGTTTCATTTTTATTTTTTTCCTTGATTGGCAAGGTATGCAAGGGCCTTGCTTTGTTTTATGCCTTCCATACCAGGATTGTTTGTGCTATCTTTGTTTTTCTCTAACTCTTTCACTTTCAAACATGTCCTAAACTCATGGTTTCCTTCTTCATAACTTTTAGTAAGCTATAGTAAATGATACGAAAAATTTTGAGAGGTAAAGAAGTCCTACAGTGGTTTGTTTGGCAGTGAAGAATGATTAGGTGAGGAAATTTCTTTCATTTTTACAAAAATTGTGAAGAAATAAAAAAAAATAACAGTCATTATGATGGAAGTCCAAGCAGCCCTAGGAGTATCACACTAATTCTGCATAAATCCCAGAATTTATGCAGGAAGGAAACACATTCAAAGTGCATATTCAGAGATGAGACACAGAGCAAAGAAACTCAAATATTTCCTAGGTGGAGGGGGTGAAGGTAATAATGATGACAATTTTTTTGGTAGGATTCTTTTCAGATAGACCATGAGTAAGAACATCAAGTTCACCTCTGCTTTTCCAAGTACTTTTGAGAATCTTTTTCATACTAACATTTGAACCTTGCCTCTGGATTTTTGTTATTGAAAATGACACTGAACTCCTGTAAAGTTGGGAAATCCCAGTTTTTTTTTTTTTTTTTTGATGATTTACTAAGAAAGTAGAGAGGACTTCAGAAATGTGGTCTACTTTGAGTGAGGTCCTTAATTACCTCCACATGTTCAAGCTACCTTGCTTTTTGAAAACCTGACCAACTTTTCTTAAACTTTGCTATGTTAAGAGAGTCTTTTAGTTACACAAAAGCCTTAAAAGACAGATGGTCTTCCCAAACTACCACAAAATAATTCTAGAATGAAAGGGAAGAGAGTGTTGCTTTTTAAAAATGTGTTGCCCAGCTGATATGTGTACATGATTAATTATTTCTAGATGTGGGCCATATTATACACACTAATATAAACATTTTCATAGTTTGCTAGCATTCTGAAGACCACATTTTCTGCATAACTCAGATATATAAAGTGGCTTTACCTATAGCTATCTGCATCTATGATGTCTGAGTGTGCAAATCTCTTGCTGGTTTTCTAACAGGTTAACTACAGAATCCTGTGGTTAGTCTATTGGACAAATGCATCAAAAAAGGAATTTTTGGTAATATAGTGAACATTTAATATTGCAAATTTTTTTTTTTTGAGGCACCGCGGATTGAACTCACAACCTTGCGCTTGCCAGGCAGGCACTTAGGCCGCTGAGCTAGATCCCCAGCCCTAATATTGCAAATTTAAAGTGATATTTCAATATGTGGTCTAATAAAAATGTGTGAATTTTATATCTGGTAGTTCTCCTGGATGAGATGTGCTGAAGAAGACAACAGATGTTCATAGATCCAAGATCAACAAAGTCAACTTTGGCTAAAGCGATACTTCCACAAATGGCCTCTTGTTTGTACTAACCCTTAATTTGATGTCTCATAAGACTGCTATTCAGAGGAAGAAATGACATAAACTATTTGAGAGCATGCTGCCATATGTTGCTACATAAACAAAATGCTGCTAGTTGATTAACTTTTGTTGATTGATCTCAGGTTATTACTGCATTCACATGTACCCCAAGTAAACACAGTGATTTGCACCTACCTCTTTCTAAATTCTGTAGTGAGTCACTATGTGTATTTGAGGCATGAAAATTACAATCTTTAAATGCAGTTGATCTGCATAAAGACACATGAATTGATTTACGTAATGTCTTGACTTAAGCTGAACTGAAAAGAATGCAAAGTTCATTTTAAATAATGTGCTATCTCAGTTATTCATTGTTGGGTATCTTATCTCCATATCCATTGGTTGTCTTCTCTTCCTCAATTTAAATACGTTTTATGTCCTATCTCAGATTCACAACAGTTTCAGCTAAGAAATAGTCTGCTTTAAGAAACTAACTTGTTTTCATGTATTGGAATTCAACTTTTCTCTGGCAAATTGTCATTTAATAGGGGTATCTGGAACCACAGGTTTACCAGGAAAGTGAACTCTCATAAGAATTTCAAGTACGATGGTCATCACTGTGGTAAGCATTCTGTGTACAGAGAATATATGGGACATTTTAACCATATGTGTATAGATGATCACTCATAGGGAGGCACATCCATAGCGTTCCCACTTCTATGTCTATCCCATTATGGAATTAGGAAAAAGTACTGACTGAGAGGCAGGAGCTCTTAGCTCTGAAATTATATAATCCATGGAGACATTCATCTTGATGATTAAATCCCCTCTACATCATCCCTATGAAATGATCAACATTCTGTCCTTAAGTACCTCTAGTTAGAGGAACTCAGTTCCTTTGGAAGCACTCTATGTAGAGCAGCTTCAATTGTTAACAAAATTTCCTTTTATTTAGTTGAAAGAATCTCCATACAACTTTCAGCTCTGTTCTAGTTCTATAACCTTCCTCCCAGCCATCGTCATAATGTCAATAATATCTACCATGTTTATTATGTGCTAGAAACTCTTCTAAGAACTTCATGTATGCTAATTAATATAATCTTGAAAATCAGCACTATAAGGAAGGTATACCACTGTTATTCTCATTTTCTGGAAAAGGAAACCAACGTATAGAAAAATTGATTTTCTTAAGGTGACAATATTTGGCTGTGGCTAAGCCTTAATTCAAACCCAAGTGATCTGGCTCCAGAGTTGAGCTCTTAACTACTGCATCACACTGCCTCTGGAAGTCAAGTACTTGGATAGGGCCTATATGAGGTCCTGGTTCCTTTCTTCTGCAGGCTGCACATCCCTAGGAAATCCCTTTTCCATAGAGGATTTCTGCTTTCAGTGGCAGGGTACTGCATTCCTATGACTCAGGCACAGCTGGGATTTCTAGAAGAGGCTTGGGGGTGGGGTTTCTTCAAGATCAGAAAGATGACTCCAAACCTTCCTTTCTACCTGCAGACCTTTCTTCCTCCCAACCCCCTTCCACCCCTGCTGTCAGGTCTCTCTGGGAGCCTACACTCACCTGTGTGTACAAACATGTGCTTGACGTAGTTCTGTTTGGCGGTGAAAGTCTTGTTGCAGAGAGTGCACTCATAAGGCTTTTTTTCACCTTGCCCACTGGCTGTGCTGTGGCCTGCAGATGAGGCCAGGGGCTGTGGCGCTGGCAGCTGTGCAGTAAAAGTTGACAGGCCGGGCTGGGATACTGTCACAAACTGGGTTTGCTGGCCTGCCAGGGGCTGTGGCAGACTGAAGAGGAAAGGCTTGGGGCCACTGCCTGCAGGCTGGGTAGTGAAGAGGGCTGGCAGGTAGGTGTTGCCAGCTGTGCCAATGACCTGTGTGTTGCTGGTCAAGGTCAGAGGCATCCTCAGGTTGCTGGTGAGGGTTTCTGTCTGGCGTAAGTAGAGCTGGGTACTTGGCAATGGCTGCCCAATAGATGTGTTGACCGAAGGCTGTTGCAGGACGCTCTTATCTGAGCTGTTGCTGACAGTGATGACTGTGTTGTCCATATCCACCTCATTGCTTCTCTCTGGAGAGGAGGCACCTGTTTCTAGCTGGTTTGGCTGTGCACTTCCCTCAGCGGGGGCTTCAGCAGCCTGCTCTGGTTGTGTGGGCTCTGACTGTCCTTCCCGCGTTGCGCCAGGCCCAAACTGCGGTTCCACTGAGTCGGGTTCAGTGCCTATAGAAGAGCTGACACCTGAATCAAAGCTTTCGCCTTTGGGCTCGCTCTCGGTGCCTTCAGCCTGGTCAGTGTCTTCTGTGCACTCCTCAGATTCGTTGCGCTCCAGGATCTGCACCCTTTGCTGCCCGTAATAGTCATAATCGTCCTCCATCTCCTGCTTGATGTGAATGTTGCCCATCAGGGTCTGGATACGCACGGGTCTGGGCTGCTTGCGGCAGTGCGTGGTCTCAGGGGTGGTGGACATGTAGCGCTCCATCTGCGAGCGCTCGTGGATGCGGGTGATCCAGTTGGGGTCTTCTATGTGGTGGTCACGGGGCAGGCTGAGCGCAGTCTCGTGGTGGCTGACCACCGCACCGCTGTAGAAGGAGCGCTCACCACTGCCATTCTGCATGGAGCAAGCATAGAGCGCTGAGTAGATTCTGTCCACGCTGTGTTGTGGGTGGCTCTGCAGGTACCCCGATTCTGTATCACTGCTCTGGCCAGATGTGCCCGACTCAGGAGTGCCTCGCGGCGTGTCCTGGCCAGAGTCCTGGATGCCTGGGAACACATCGCCCACGTTCTGCGACACTATGCGTGTGCATTCATCTATGACGGTTTTGATCTGCAGGATGCTGGCGGCTGTGAGGATCTGCAGGGCTTCCGACTGCGATACGCGCAGCACGCCGCTGTACATGAAGTCGATGAGCTTTTGTACCGACTGCACTGATACCACCGACGGGATCTCAATGTCGCTGTAGCCCAGTAGCAGCTTGTCCTGGAAGAAGGGACTGCCTGCGGCCAGCACGCAGCGGTGTGCGCGCAGCATGCTCCCGTGGATGCGCACCGTCACGTCACAGAAGTGGCCACGGTTGCGCTGCTCGTTGAGGGTCTCGAGCACGGAATTGCTGAAGTTGTGAAGGTTGATGCTGTGAATGCGCTCGGTCATCCCCTTGCAACTGATGTCACCTGCAGTGCAGCAAGGCAGACAAAAAACGGCATGGGTCAGACCTAGCTGATTACATTCCTAACACTGAGGTCTCAAGGCAGCAGTTCTAAAAGCAGCGTCTTTGCAGACACAGGTGGGGAGAGGAACAGGGCTTCACATCCAGTCTTCAACGGTCACCTCAGTGTCCCAGCCCTTTTGGATTTGGAATGCATAGTAATCCCCCAGAGTTTCAGCTGAAGTCGTCAGTCAAAAGTAATACTACATGGGTCATCTGTCTGCTATTCCTACAATTTCAGCAAAGCAGAACTGAGAGGCAATGCAAAACTTGTTCTCAGGGAACCCTACCTCCACTTTAAACGAGTCATGGCCCAAGTCCCTGGGAAAGTTTACATTTCCCCCAGTTTATGAAAGCTCCTTATTTTATTCAAAGAAGCGACAACATTCAGTTAAGAAATAAATTCCCTATTAGCTTGTATAGCATATTACAATAACTCACACCATGTATGCAGGAATTCTTGGAAAATTCAACCAGACCAAGATATCTATCAATTGCCACCATCCGGATGACCGACTGGGTGCAGAATACAATCTGCTAACTAAAGGGGCACTCATTGGCTGCTTTCTGTATCATCTTCGACAACCTGTCTGAGCACTACTTCAGGATGGTTATGTGTGATGCAAGTGATGTTCTGAGGTTTAATGAAGGAGAAATGTTTAAAAGGTTAGAGTTGGGAGACTAAAGTGTACACTAGGTGATCACATGTATCATTCAAACTGCGCACTTTAAGAGCAAAGGAGGCGCATTGTTAATTAGGCCAGGAGAGCAGAAGGAAACCGTGAGTAGGACACACATTTACCCTAAGTAATAGGGTGCTCTATGCCCCTGTTGTGGGTGACTGTGAAACAGCTCCCAAGAGGAAGGTAACAGTCGGCTATGTGATACCTGACCCATTGCCACCCTGACCCACTGCTAACCTTGGATGTTAAGCTGTGTAGCTAATGGATAATTTTAGTAGCATTTGCATCCATATTGAGAAAGAAAACAGGAGGCCACAGCACTAACTCTTAGGGCTTTCTTAATTCTCTTCCTCATCTCTTAGATGGCTCTCAAGAAGTTCTCTTTCCAAATCATTCTTCAATCAAATTTCCATTCTTGCCTTCACAACTGAACAATCAGGCTAGGGAAGTCAGGTAAGAGGGCTTTCAAAACAAGGGTGTCCAAGTACTGATGGCTGGCCTGTACCCTGATTCCTGTCTTGTGAGAAGCAATCTCTAGCCTATGGTCTGCAGAAAGGAGGGTGCCTACTTTCTCAGATTCTTTATCTTTTGCCTGACGGTACAGGCCTTGCTCAGGAAAGTCTGGACTGCACTAGCTTTTCTACCTTGCTTCACATGGTCATCCTTATGCTGAGTGAACTTAATTTCATAAATACCTGCAAGCTCTGTGTTCACATTCAGTGACGCAATTTACAATAATTCATGTGAGATAACCCCTTCCCACCTCCATGGGGTCTGCTACATAGCTGAAATACTGTTCTAGGACACAGTTTTCATGTTTTTCACTTATGCAAAACAAACTTTCCTTGCCAGATCAAGAATCATGGTGATTTCCCTGTAATTGTCCTAAGGCAAAATATGGCCCCAGAGGGAGGCAGCAGTAATCCAGAAAGG